>QOVD01001835.1:62805-112657 GCA_003521225.1 Tuber microsphaerosporum
CAACTACCGGGTACAAAACAGGCATGCATCTTCAGATATCGCCAAGAAAAAACCCAGATCCAAACTGGCGCCAGTGGAAAAAGCCATCATCCCAAGACCCTCTGGTGTGGGCCCAACCGCACTATCCCGCAGACACGAGAGAAAAACAACATCGGCTGGCCAAGGCGGACGACAGAGTAAATTCCCAAAACCCTACATGCAGGAAACAACAGGAAAACCACTCGTCATAAACTCCTACCCTCTTACAAAAAGAACACTGCCTGCCCAGCGAAACAAGGAATGAAACGTCTAACCAATACAAATGAAGGGAAAGACAAACAAGAGCAACCCATGAGAAGGAAAACCCAACCAAGACATAGAGTAACCACTACACTAACGATCTCAGAAGGGGGCCGGCCATCGCCCTTGAAGCGAAAACGAGGGGCAATCATAACACGAAGGAAGCCAGCAGAAATTACATCGTACCAAGGCTGAAAGTCGTTCAAGCAGGTGGTGCAATACCATGAACAGTCGTAACCGAGGAATGCGACCCTGGGCAGCCGCGGGGTGCAAGTGGAGCCACCAGGCAGAGAGGATGCCAGCCAAGAGAATGAACCAAGCCTACCGTGTAACCGAAGGCAAGGGAGGAACAAAGGGGGTGGCTGTAACCGGGCCACGGGACGAAACGACAAGGCGAGGAGAGGGGGTGGAAGGCAAACAACAGGCTAGAAACAAGCGACAAACAGGCCATACTCGAGTGATTTCGGACTGAGAGGACGTATAGCGAGTACCGCGAAGTTACTGACCTAAGCTTTCCCCAGCGAGGGACAAGCCATAGAACCAAGTGCGTACTCCCACCAAGGTCCGGACACCGCAACGCCGACCATAAAAGTAGAAGGAAGTAAAGCTGACCGGGACGATCGCTAAGTGAAGCTTGCGACCGAGGGCCGAGGGGGTAGGTGAGAGGAGCCTTCAAACAACTTCTAGGACAACCCTTTCTCAAGGCCAGGCCATAATAGAAGAGGAAGAAGGTAGTGTCATCACCCTCCTAGGCAAAGAGGCCATCATAGGAGAAGACAGGGAGGGGGTGGAGTTGACGATGATTTCTCATGGTATTGAGATTTCAATCGCCGGAGGTGGGGAGGAGATCGTTCGTGCTAACTACTCAACAGTCACTGCACCTTTATATAGGCGTTCCTCCCACAACACTAACCCTGGTGACTCATACCCTTGAGTCACACGACCTCATAACTTGTAGCAAGTCTTGTGCGAAATCCATCAGCTGACTTCTGACAAGTCAACTGCGCAACATACCTAAACCAATCATAATCCACATAACAAGTCATGTGTGCAACTCGCATCACATGAGTGAAACCCATGACTCGTAATGTGAGTCATGTGCAAAAGTCCATAAATCATATGACCACAATCGTAGTCATGTGAAAAATATCAACTAATAATATTATAAAGATGACATCGCGAGTGTGAGTCATTTGAAGCAAATCACAAACCTATGACTCGTTACCATGAGTCATTTGAAACCATGTTCCTCACTTAGTCAGGTTTGTCACAGTGTCTGTGAAGCACTGGTGTGGGTGCCTAATGGGATGTATGAGCGATTTATATATTGATGGGAGATGTGGGTGTTGCAAGGAGAAATGTGGATGGTGTGGGTAGGTATAAGGGGTTAAATATGGCTGGATGGCCAACGTTTCCACAACTTTTTTGACCCACACTTCTTGCATTGACAACGCATTTCCCACACCTCTTTTCCCAAACTACTTTACAATATGTCAGAATCCTTTTCCACTGTCAGGAATGAGATCAAGGGTGTGTAATCTTGTTCGACCTCTCACTGAGCCTCACCATGAATCACCGGTCCCTCGGAGATGTATCCATACCGCCCCAGTGCTTATGACATTGGCGTCACACACACTCTCTTTCTGGAGTCAGCATCACATCATTTCCCTATCACTTTGATGCCGATACCCCATTTGACCGTCGTGCCTTCAGCACTGCCTCCATCTTGTCCCTGCCTGCACTGCCAGTATGCCTGGGGCCCTATGCCTTTGTGGACCGTGGTGTCCACTTTGCCATCATGATATCCTCATTGCATTTCTGGGGCCATTATGGACGAGGAGTCTCAGCAAGGGTCATTGATGCCCCTGTACTTCCTGCCCCTGCAGTGTCCACGCCCAATTGGAACTAGTAGTGCGATTGGATTACCGAATTGACGACCGTCCCCTTGGCCGACTGGGTATCCTTCGCAATTGATATGATTTTCTACAAGCACTACTCGTGCTACAACAGTCTCTTTGCCGATGTCACGGTGGAGATGGGGCACTGTTGGGATATCACCATTCTCCCCCACCTCGCGATCACCCTTGTTGCCTGTTTTGCTGCCATGTACTGTCAGTTTTACCCCGACTATGCAGACATTGGCCCCTTGATGCTCCTCCACCAGCGCCTGATGGAACAGATCAATCTATCAGTGACAGAAAATCAGTGGAGTGCTCATGGGGCGGTCAGGACACAGAGGCAGAGGAGGGCATAGGAAAGGTACCTGGAAGGGAGGCAGGAATGGTTGGTTGAAAGGATGAGGGTTCTGTGAACATAGCTCCTCTTGGAGGTGCGGGAGGCTTTGGAGTATTTCCTGGGTCCGGATGATTGCATCTGGTATCAGCAGGTACATGACAGGCAGGAGAAGGCATGAATGGATGCTTGGCGGGACTGGGGCTGGCTTGGGGATAGTGATCTTTGCTTTTAGTTTAGTTTGTTCAATCAATCACTCCGTTTCCCATTGTAAATTGTTAAAGGTAAATCTTTCTGGAGGGTGATGGAGGTTGAGGCATTACTGCCTCATAGACTTTGTCTCTATTGTGGAAATCAGGGACATAGCGTCGACACTTGTTATCAGCACTGGGGCCTTTGGAACAACAGGTTTATTTCGTTTGGCTATTACAACATGTGCTAGGCAAATATTGTGGCTGCATGCCTGCCTTGTGGACAAAATGTAATTTTGATTTTGTGAGTAGTGCTGCTAGCGCTGCACGATTTTGACATGTGTTAGGATCACTTGCAGTGCCTACTTGCATCAGTGAGACCTTCAGTGACTGTTGCCACCAAGCGGCTGCGCCACACGGTACCTCTGTTGGACCTCCAGGGCTTGCAGTAACAGTTGTACTCCTGGGTCATACAATCCTCACATTCTTGTGTTGCTTGTGCATGCGCCCTGCTGGTGCATATGACACAAAAAGCCCTTATGATTCACTGAACTTGTAAGATCTGCTCACCGTTGCGGTATTTACCGAACAGGGCTCATCGGGGCGCTGCCTCAGAAATAATGGTTCCACCGTGATCCGTCACCTTCTATTGACATGTATGCCTGACTGCGTTGTCATTGGCACCCCTGGTGTGCAGAGTTTTTCATTTCTAACAATGTTGATCAAGTATCAGTATCTCGCTGCTCGAGCATGGCAGTGGTGTGGGTGCCAATATGCACCCTACGCTGCATTGGGGCACCATCCCACCATCCAGTCATGTGTGCCATTTGCGCCATGTGCTAGCCTTAGAGTAGGACTTACTGCGTGAGTCATGTGCATCCATCCCTATGCTTGCATTGCAACTGGCGTTGCACCGAGCGAGGTGTGGATTGGCTAATCGGGTTGCTCGCTTCTACCAAGCCTCCGGGCCCAATTTGGAAGGTGAGTCAAACAAGGTACGAAGTACCTCTGCACCCACTTTCAGCAGTGAGGTACATCGTGAGACGATAACCCTAACTGACCAAAGTGGATAGCTTTTTATCCCCTCTCAATCCTCTTACTACCTTCGCATACATATTAACTAGCAAAGTACTCTTAAAACGGGGCGGGGATAGTTGTCCCTAAACAACAGTAATATTAGCCGAAGGGGATCTCAAAGATCCCCTTTTTGCAAAGACTCTGGCTCGTCAAACTCACTGCTGTTTCTTAGGGTGGTTACCGCACAATGTCACCTTGCTGTGTCCCTCCCGCCAACCTCGACTTGACGATACTCAGTTGCCACGCAATGGCAGAGCAACACAATTGTCTTTAAAATCTGAGGTGTTCCCATCCTGTTGTCACAAACCTTTTCCACAATACAAGATCATGATAGTACTCAACTCTGTACGAAATCTATCCCATACATTATCACGATGGAGTACCATTTCAACTCCCAATCCTCTCTCTGCGCTTCCCTGTCGGTCAGGTCATCGCATCTCAACTTGCTCGATGATGCTCCCCTCTTTCCTCCAACACCCTACCCATTGTTCATATATCGCCAACCCTAGCTCTTCCCACTATCGAGCTGGTTAGTGAGACTCCTCCTCCTCCTCCTGCAGTTGCTGTGCCGGTTAAAATTGTACCGGTTGACGATGAGATGCTCGAGCAGTGCAGTACTCCGGAGCCCGAGATGGTGCCAATCCAGAGTGAGACCAGGAGGGGTCAGTTGCACCAGCGCAAGACCCACCTGCTCAAGGGGAAGTCGGTGCTGCTCACATACCTAAACCTCGATTTGAAGCCTACAGTGGACGAGGTCCATCGCCAGTTGGTGATGAAACGCAATCGGCTTGGCGAGCGTTCTGGGTGCTTTGAGTGCCACACGGCTTCACAAGGGGAGGATCGGCAGATTCTTAGCGAGGGCAAGTGGCACATGCACATATTCGGTCATCCATGCCTCAACTTGAGGGATGCACCTCAAAACATCAAGGATGTGCGCGCCTTAGACATCAGGCTGGATGGGCATATGTATCATCCAAGTATCTCGCCCGCTAGAAATCACACTAATGTCTGGTAAGGGACCAACTCTCAGGGCAACCACTGTGGCGCTAATACATTGCTCAGGTGCTATGTCAAGTAGCTTGGGGACAACGAGTTCCACACCAAGCCTGCAGCAGGCATGGCCAAGAATGACGGCAATTGCAATCCCTCCAGCACAGTGGAGGGCCAGCGGAAGGGTCCAATCCACTGCAATGGGGATCCACAGGATCACGAGGACTGGGACACCACAGGTCTCAGGCCCACAATTGCAGATCCCAGTTGCGATATCGTCAAGTCTGATAATGGCATCTCCAAATGGGAGATCATTGTAAAGGCTCCCACCAGGAGGGAATTCGATGTTCTAGCACGAAAGCTCATGCCTCGCGAGTGGATCCTCAATCGCCCTTCCATCGAATTGCACAAGAACCTTGTGTAGGGGATGGACAGGTTCAATGACCTCATGCCCAATACCGATGTCAACACTCAGGCATACTGGGAGATACCAATCATCACTCGCTACATTGATCGGTTTGTGCACTAGAGGCCTGACGATCATCAGCGATGCCCATCGCTTTGGCTTGTCGGTTGCTCTGGATTGGGCAAGACAGATTGTATCAGGCGCATTGGTGACCATGACAACTTTGATGCCCAGAGCTCATGCAAGGGCATGAATCCGGATGCCAGGTTCATGGTCTTGGATAATGTACCCTATGAGTGGTATGATGGGGCCGGGCAGTGGAAGCAGCACTACAGTTGCCTGAAGCAGATGGGGCTACGCGATATGCATTGGAGGGGAGAGATGTTGTGGGGCCGCCTGTATGATTTCATTTGTTATGAGGATGAGGATCCCAGGTTGGTTGGGCAATACAATACAGAGTACCTGATGGCTAAATATATCTTTGTGGACCTCAATGAATCAATGTACCAGAACAGGGACAGTACATTGGATGAGGTGTACACGCCCAGGGCCACTGTGCCACTGGTCCCAGTGGGTGGGATAGATTTGGATTTCCTTACAGTGTAGATTAGATTTAATTATAGAATGGAATGGTTTTAGACTGGGTAGAGCATATGTGATGGCGTATCCCGCTCACCGCGAGTCCCAACCGCCTCGAGCCACGGAGATAACTGCTTGTAGGAAGGGTTGACGCTGAATGCTGGGTGTAGTCATCAACTCTCCTCTTGAGATTGGCTGTTGGTGCGTTGACCTCGCTGGCGCTCGCCGATCAAGATCAGTGTATATTGCTAAATGTGCTCCACTGGTGACCCAACCGCCGACCAAAAGATTTTAGAAAAGATTATGGCAAAGAGACTTGCATAAATGGAAGAGACACATGGACTTTTACACAATGACCAGATGAGTGGCAGGCAAGGGAGGAGTGCTCTGGATGCTGTTATGGCTCTGGTACATGATGTGCAGCAAGCCAGATGTAATGGTATAGTACTCTCTGCCCTCTTTGTGCATGTTAAAGGTTCTTTTGACCATGTATCAAGAGTACAACTACTCTTGGTACTTCAATCTTTAGGTTTTCCACCAGCAGTACTCTCTTGGACAGACACCTTCCTCTCAGACAGACAACTTGGCCTTGCATTTGATCGCCAAAGACAAACTCTGCAACCAGTCAATACAGGTATTCCACAAGGCTCTCCAATCTCACCAATTCTCTTTCTTTTCTATCTCAGAATTCTTTTCAACCACCTAAAGCCAAGTTTACTTACTCCACAGCTAAGATCCCCTTCTTTTATTGATGATGTTGCATTGATTCTTACAGGACCTTCTGAAGAGGCCAACTCCAATGTATTAGAGAGGATAGCTAGGAAGGCCTGGAGCTGGGCAGCTGACCATGTCATAGTATTTGATGACCCCAAGACAGAACTTATGCACTTTCACAACAAAACCTCCTCCAACACCACCAATACGCCTGTTATCTTACCCCATGGTACCATTATTCACCCTGCACAGCATGTTAGATGGTTAGGAGTTTGGCTTGACAGAAAGCTATTGTTCAACTATCATGTCCAACAAAAAACAGCTGCAGCAACCAGAGTACTTAACATGATTTCCAGGCTTTCCAATTCAGAATGGTGACTATCTGCTCCAGCAATGAGACAACTATACTACACTTGCATTACTCAAATAGCTGACTATGGTGTAGAAATATGGTGGAAAGGACAAATTGGATTAGCTAACAAGTTGGCAAAGTTACAGGCTCAAGCTAACAGGAGAATTCTAGGAGCTTTCAGAATATCACCAACAGCAGCACTTGAGAGAGAGGCTTCAACCCTGCCTGTTCCCTTGAGACTTGCCAGATTGTGGAAAAATATGCTTACAGAGTTTTACAGATGACTTCAGATCACCCTGTCAGACAAAGAGCACCATACTCTTATCCTTCCACACTTCAGTCCACCACCCTCTTGCCTGAACCATCTTCCTTGTCTTCAGATTCTGAAGCTTCCTACACTATGTCATCTACAAGAGCCACCAGCTACAGATGTGATCAACAACAGGAACCATATGGGAAGATGATTGTTGACTGGATACTTTCATCTTGCTCACAAGTTAAGTCTCCCACCCAACTAATTCGAGTATTGAACAAAATTGAATAATTATCTACTAGCAGAACATCAAGTTAAGAAATGCAACCCACAACTGCAACCACCATGGCACACGACCCTTCCTGATCAATACTCAAGACTACATATCTCCATCAGCACTGAAGACAAAGCCACTATAGCCAGACAACACAACTCACTCTTTACCCATAACAACAATTCAGACAATCTTATCCTGTATCCTGATGGAAGTGAATTACCCACAGGAGGAGTTGGAGCTGGAGTGGTCATGATGTATAATGGTCAGGTGGTAGGTAGATGGTGTGTTGGACTTGGGAGAGGAATGAAGGTTTATGATAGGGAGTTGGCAGGTATTGCCAGAGCACTCACAGAAGCCAGCAGGACCAGCCTATCATTCAAGTACATCTGGATCTTCAAGGACAACCAAGCAGCAATTAGGAACTCCTACAAGGTCTCACCACATCCAGGACAACAGCTTTCACTAGAGATCCAAGAACTTTCTAAGCACCTCCTGGACTCTAACTTGGACTTACAACTTCATCTGCACTGGGTACCTGGACACAGTGGCATACAGGGCAATGATGAAGCTGACACACTTGCAAAACAAGCAGCTGAGTATCCCTAACCCATACAGGACAGTTACCTCTCACTGACTAAACTAAAGACACAGATCAAACAGTCTGCCCTGATAGCCTGGCACCATTACTCGACCATGCTGCCTGATGCTAGAAAGGGTAGACACTTTAGGTCAATTCACTTCCACCTACCATCTCTCAGTCCACCACCGCACTTTACACTCATCCCCAAAAATCAACTTGCAACAGTCACCCAACTCACACTTGGTCATGGTTATTTCATATCCTATCTCTCCAGAGTGGATGAGAATATCAACAATACATGTACCTGTGACAAGCAACAACCAATACCATAAACACCAGAACACATCCTTCTCTACTGCAGCAACTATCAACAATACAGACATCTACTCAGACCAGTTGCCCAACATTTTCACCTTCCAGATGTGCTTGGATCCAAGGCTGGCCTGCTAGCTGTTGGGACATTTGTGGAATAGAGTGGAGCTGGGACCAGGAAGGACTACTTAGGAGAAAGTTGCAGGGCTGAGTGCTCTGGCAATGGCAGGAGAGGGGAGGAGGAAGATGGAGGGGAAGAGGAGGGTGATAGGAGAAGGGAGGGATGGGAGGAGAGAGAGGTGGAGAGATGGTGAGAGTGGAGGAGGGCAGAAGGAGGAGAGGGAGAGTAGAATGGAATTGGCAGGAGGCGCAAAGGAAAGAGGATATCAGGATATCTGAGAGGGAATCAGGGACCAGTAGTGGGAGACACTACAATCATGTACTTTCTCAGCTTCATAGCCTTTGGCTTCATAAGCTTAATAATTTATAATAATAATAATAATAATAGGCTTATGGAGGAAAGCTCAAGCTGGCTCGAGCCTGACTATGTTAATCCACGCAAGATATCGCATCTTCGGAGGTAGAGCTAAAAGATTTAGGGATAAAGCTTCAGTAGACTTGAGTTTAGAACAAAATATGCAAATGGTAAAAACAACGAAAAATCAAAATCAAGTATGAGTTGAATGTTCGCAGAGGAGTCTGAAGATTGATGAGGACTGTTGTGACTCTACTTCACATAATTGAGATTTAGGAAATATATGTATTTTCAATCATGCTATAGAGTACAAGAAAGTATTTGATATGTATCCTGTGATATCCAGCTGCCTAGTAACATTTAGCCCGCTAATTCTGTATACAAACAAATTTCCATAACAAATCCATTTTCTCATATAACTATTTCTACTTTTCCTTCGATCTGGGGGTATACTAGGATTATTATTACTATATCTCCCTCTTCCCACTGGCATCAACCTCTCCCATCACGTGTTTCCTTTGAATCCTGTTCCCTTCCCCCTCACCCGTTCTCCGATATGAGATGAAATGTTGAGAAAAGGCAATCTCACAAAAGTGCTAGTTCAAGTTTATGCTGGCTCGAGCAGGCTCAGATCGAGGAATTAGTTGGCTTAGAAGGCTCAAGCTTCTTTTGCTCTTGGCAAACACTAGGTGACCGTTGTGTATTCCAAGAGAGTGTTCAGAAATTGTGTATATTAATGAAAATAAAAGGGAACAAAATAAAATAAAAGGAAATTATGATGGTTGAGGGACTTTTGAAGTTTTTTGAATTTAAAGTTTTAAGTTTTGGTGTTGTGGCAGTTTCAAGGTTGTCACTGTAGGCCGCCGTACGAAAGATAACTTGACCATTAGGTATGAAAGCTAAAATCCTGCAACTACTGTCTATCCCGTGCGATGCTAAAACCCTCTGCCCTGGCCTGACATGGCTACTACGACTTTGAGTACTGGTAGAAATCAAAGTCCTGTATTATGGGTAGAAACTAAAAAGGAAACAAGAGGTCAGAAAACCTCGAACCAAAAACCTCTGCTTAAATGCAGCCGAAAGAAATCAAAACGCCCAAAAAACGGTGAAAAACCTATGACCAAAAAATAAAAACTTTATGTCCATCTAAGAGAAAGAAACCATATACCAAACCCGTACACACCCCACCCATAGCCCACTCTGGTTTCCATTCTGCTGGAGCAGTGGAGGTTACCAGGAGCCTGCAGGAGAAAGCCAGTACAGGTGAGAAGACAGGATAGACATATCCAGGGCATATAGACCGGCACTCGCAGCAAGGGCAAAGTCACCACCCCTGCAGGTGATCAGTAATCCCAGCCAGTAAGGTGGAGACGTGTGCCAGAATAGGAACAGCTGAGGGTCTACAGGACGATGAGACCCAGTGGGGTGCATGCTCCATGCAGCCAAGGCTGTAGGTATTAACCCAATAACAACCAGCGAGTTTCACTGCCACAGAGTGAGCCATGTCCAATCCCAAGGCCAACTGATGAAATGGGACAGGGATCCGGAGGAGGGGCCAAGACTTGAGCCACAAAAGACAGAGTCTCCAGGAGAGCAGTGCGGAGGGTGGCAAGAAGAGCCACCTAGTAGACATTTACCAGCTAAGTAGTAGATTGTAGTTATAACAGAGCAACTGAAAGAGACCAGGAGAAGGAGGGTGGCCAAAGCCAAAGGGGAAGATGGCAGAAGGGTGGACATAATCAAGAAGTGCATGCCGATGGACCGAAGTGAGATTACAGGTTTTCAACGATGCCGAGTGTACCAGTATTCCCTGGAGGTAGTACAATACCAGGGAGGAGAGCCACTAGGGCCCATACCTTACCGATAGCATGAAACTGAAGAAGGCCGTTGATGAGAAAGGAGTTGCAGACCGTGTGTGATCGCTAAGTGAGGACTGCGAAGCAAAAGTGGGGAAACGGAGTGGAGCGACTCTGAACCCCTTAGATACAGACTCCCTGAGAGCAATGCCGTCCGAAAGGGAACAGAAGGGAGAGGGGGGTTGTAGTGTCACCCTTCTAGGCAACTAGGCCATCAGAAGAGTGCAGAGGGGGGGGCATGGTTGGAGATAATTCTGATGGTGTTGAGATTCCAATCACGGGAGGTGTAGGGGAGATGGTTCATACTAACTACTCGTCAGTTTTTTTTACTTTTTTTTAATTTATTATATCATGTATTCGTTGTCGGGTACAAGAACTGGCATGGATCACTAGCTATGGCGTAAACAAAACCTTAATCCTCAAAGCAATTTACAGAAGAAAACCAATCACCAAAATATCCGCTTACTTTAGTCAGAATACCCATGCCACAATTTAACAAGCTCTAAACAAGAACAGGAAATAACATGTACAATCTCAACATGAAGACCAGCGTCTCCAGGATAACCAATTACTCAACCCAAAGTCAAATGAAACGAACTGCAGAAGACTGCTACAGAGAAACCACAAGCGACTCAGAAGCAGAAGAGGACAGGAGGACCACAGAGAGACTGGGTGAGTTGGACTGAGAGACCTTGTCCAGAGGAAGGTTAATATTGGCGTCAGTGATCGATGCAGATCGAGAGAGAAGAGCATCGTGATTGGACCAGAGGGGAGTCGACAGCAATAGAGGGGATGCCTGGGAGGAGGCTCTCTCTCAAGTCACTGGAGGACAAGCAAGAGAGGATGGGGTGGCTAAAGGTTTTAGGTCCCTGGCCACATCTGTGGCAATCAGGGGGCCTTCCAGTCTCAAACTATCTGCAGTGGGCAGCAAATTAGCTCTTCTGTGCACTCCTCTGATGGAGGGATCTTCAAATGAATTTCACCAGGCACATTAATTGGTAAGGAGACAGGCTCAGGGGAAAGGAGTAGTAGCTGGGAGGGGAGGCCAGTGGGGCTTATTCGGAAAGGAAGAGGGCTTTGGCCCTACCTTTCGGCGCCTTGTAGGAAGCTCTCATAGCCTCTTGGCTCTTGAGTGAGAGGTATGTCGTGAGGAGGTTGGGGGCAACAATGGGTGTGAAGGAGAGGTGTTCAAGCAACGGAAGGGTGAGTTGAGCCAGAGAGTCCACTGGGAAATGTTTTGTGACCAGTGGGACAGGGAAGGGAGTGCACCAGTTGAGGGGCATATAACTTGGCAGGAGCTTGATACAAAGCGACTTATGGGAATTGGCGGCCCAGTACCTACCCAAGAGTGGAAGGACTGGCAGAGCCTGGTGGCCGCTAGGTTATTCAGGGGTGAGAATCAAACCAGCCTCAGTTCTAGCAGCCTGCTTCAATGGGTGGAGACAACAGATATGTGAGGAATGCTGCTTTCCACTGCAAGGATAGGTGTGGGAGTTGACCTGAAGGAGTTGGTGACCCATCTATGCATCTGGTGCCAGAAGGTGCCCATTCTCCTGAGCATGGTCTTGGAGGGGACAAGGAGGTTGGCCCCATATAAATGGATTGGCAAAGAGAAGGAAACAGCAAGGCAGTGGGTCATGTGGGGAGTAAGGCCCAAGCCATGCAGGGAGAACTGTCTGACCGAAGCAAAGGCCCCTTGAGCAAGGGCCAGCCTTCTGGAAAAGTTAGGTGTTGTATCCTTAAGGGACAAAGAGAGCCAGTAGCCCAGCCATCTGACACATGTCTTAGGAAAGAAAAGTTATGCATCTAAAGTGATTGGGGCAGGGGACAGCGAGCCTACTGGCAAAGGGTCTCTTTGGAGTGGTGTGCACTAGTGGATCAATGCAGTTTTTGGGACAAAGATGGAAACCTTCCTTTACTCCCCCTACTTCTAATGAGATCAAAAGTACTGTGAAGGAAACAAACATTGGAACGGTACGAAGCAGAACCAACAGTAAGGGAAATATGATCACCATAGGAAGGCATATGCCCTTGGGGATGGGAATATGAAGAGGAGAAACATGAATAACAAATAACAAAAGAGAAATAGGTGAACCATGAGGGGTGCCCACAGAAACAGGAGAAAAAACGCTGGGGGACCCTTGAAACAAAAGGCAGGAAGAGAGCTTGGAGAGAAAAGACTTTACTGAGGAGATCAGGTGTGGCGGAATCCCTTTGGACCATAGGTCAGTAACCAGTATGGTGGCATCCACATTATCGAAGCCGCCTTTGATGTCGAGGAAGAGGGCGGTGACCTTGAGCATTGGCCTATGGAGGGTTGCAATAGTATTTGCCATGGCCGTGCAGGCCTCCAACGAGGAGAGGAAAGAGAGTGAGCCAGTTTGCTTGGGATGGAGGAGACCACTTGCCTTGGCCAGTGTTGGAAGCATGGAGGCAGCATCCATTTCCAAGATTTCAGACACAGTCTGGAGGATGAAGATGATATGGAAGGAGGCAGGAGAGTCGTAGAAGGCCTTTTCGGGTGTGTCCAGCACCACCCAATTGGCATTCTTGATGGAGGTGGCATGATAGCCGAACGAGAGGACAGGGGAAAGGATATCAGTGGGAAGTTAGGGGGCAACTAGGTGAACCCTTTTGCGAGTTGAATATTGGATGGTGTCTGGTCCTGGAGCGGAGTAGGGGGAGTTGTTGGAGAGGGCTTTCATTATTTCGGCAGAAGACAGGGGCTCCATAGTGCGGAAATGGAGCAAGATAGAGGGGGGTTGTGGTGCAGGCCGGGAAGGAAAACAGTCATCATGAAGAGCTTGGTTCATTTCAAGCCTGGGGTGGGCTCTGAGGATGTTCCGGTTGGCATGGACTGAGGGGGGGGAACATGAGCCTCGGTTAAAAGGGGGTCTAGGGTTTCCCAATCGTTGAGGGCCCAGCAGGGAATAATGGGGGGAGGCTTGCTGACTGGATAGGCCAGGAGGATGGTGATCGGGATGCGATCCTAGCCTGTAGAGGGGAGGGACTAGTCCTAGGAGTGGAAGAAAGGAACAAGCTGAGAAGAGGCAAAGAAAAGGTAAATAGTAGAAGGGCGACTGACGGAGGCAATGGGGAACCTAGTGAAGCACCCAGGGGTGTTGAGAATCAAATAGCACAGGTCAGAGGCCTTTTTCAAATATGGAAGGGAAGTGTGAAGTTCATCGTTTGTCCAGGATCTGAGTGGGTCAGTGGCAGGGCTGTGGATGTTAAAATACCCTAGGGTTAATATAGGGTGAAAAGGGGTTGGGAGAGCTAATATGGGAAAAAAGGTGCGTGAGATGGAAGATTTGTTCAACAGGTTGTAGACATTGATCACTGAAAAGGATATGGAGGGAGCCACGAAGAGCCGAGTGCCCAATATTGTTAGAGTCATGATATCTAATATCCCATGGAAATGGGGAAGGATGGAAGCAGTGGCAAGTAATGCAGAACAAACATGAAAGGCCACCTTGGGGTGGCTTGGAGGGGTAAATGATGAGAGCCCCCCAAAGGTGGGGATGTGGCCATGCCAAACCGGAGGGTCTTGCAAGAAAACTATGGTAGGAGGAGTTTTAGCAGCACCAAAGGAATTAAACAGGGAGATAACATCATGCCAGCTACCGAAGTAGTTGTGTTAAGTGATGGATAGGTCAGAGGTGGAGGGGGAGGGGTTGAGTGAGGCCGTGTCGAGTTGGATGCCAATGTTATTATCGGTATCCAACATCTTACCTGCACAAGACAGACTTACCTTGGGTGATGACGGAGGCGCTCGGCACCTCCTTGGTTAGGGCGCAGCATTGCCTAGATAAGCCCTAGGATGGTGCTGCGAGAGAGAGGCGCCTGGGTACACGGAAAGTAGTTTGATTGAAAGGAGGGAGGAGGGATGATGGTCAGGGGAGAGGAGGCTCAGTAAGGCATGATAGATCGTGGGAGACGACCTCTCAGTGGCCGAGATCCTCTGACTCATCAAGAACATCTTCTACAGCACCATCCTCCCGGATTACAGGGTCGACCTCCCAGTGTCATGAGGGGATGGAGCAGGGCCTGGTGTCGCAGTCCCAGTTGGAGGCTGAGTCAGGGTCACAACAATTGGCGCATCTAGCAGGGAAGGCTACACAGCTATTGAGTATCAGCATGAGGGGGCTCTTTATAGGGGTAAGTGGGGTTAGAGCAGCGGTGTTTTGCCTTGGTGTGGTGGAGGGAGCAGAAGTGGCAGGTAGGGAGTGGAACCCGGCATCTTTGCTGGACATGGCCGAACTTCCATCAGTTAAGGCATTGGTTCATGGGAGAGGAAGGGAAGGGTCTTTGTACCTCATGGTTCCCACTATAGAGCCAGAATGAGGGGGGGTAGATGAGGCGGTTGGCAACACCAAGGGCAGCTGTGACCATGACCGAGCATGCCTTCAGGCCATCAGAGGAGGCAACTTGGTCAGGATTCAGGAACCTAGCAGAGGATAAGCTTAAGGATTTCGAGTTGGAGATAGATGTTTGAAGGGCAGGAAAGAGTTCGGCATTATTATCTGGGATTGCGTCCCAAGTGACATCATGGATGGCAAAATGGAGCTCGTTAGGGGCAAGGCGGAAGGGCAGCCATGGGTTTGAGCCCACTGGGAAGGATTGATTGAGCTGAGCAGAAAGAGCCTGAAAGTAGGGACCGTAAGAGGTGGCTTGGGGAGGAGTGTAAGACCTCCAGGGAGCTAACGACTGGTCAGTTGTTTTTTATATTTTGTTTTTTCAATAGATTTAATTCGTTTACTAAGTAACAACTAACTGGAAATGAAGGTTAACTAAAACCGCCAGGTATGATAGCCAAAAACCACTAACTACTGTCCATCCCTCGCATCTGATGCTAAAACCCTTTGACCCCCCACCCTGACAACATAACGACTTTGTGTAGAGGTAGAAATCAAAGTGTTGTACTATGGGTAGAACCTACCAAGGAAATAGGAGGCCAGAAAACCTAGAACCAATAACCTCCACAGACATTCAGCCCAAAGAAAACAAAACCTTATAATGACAGTGAGAAACATGTATCTGAATAAGAAAAACATCAAGCCCATCTAGGAAGGATGAAACCATATACGAAACCTTTAGAAAACCCACCCATAGCCACCCGGTGGTTTCATTCAGCTGAAGCAGGAGAGGTGACCTGGAGCCAGCAGGACAAAGACATAGGACCCGAGCACACTTCAGAAATAAACCTATCTGGACCATTCAGACCAGCAGCAGGAGCAGAGTCGCAATCCCAGCAGGAGATTCATAATCCAAGCTAGTGCAGGGGAGACTTGTGGGGGAAGAAGAAGTGCCAAGGGCCCACCAGAAAAGAGAGCCAGAGGAGTTGCATGCCATGGAGGGCAGAGGCAGTCAGTATGAACCACGTTACAACTAGCCGGTTTCACTCCCGCGCACCGAACCATGACAGATCTAAGGGCGAGCTGATGAAATAGGCGAAGGACCCAGAGGAGTAGGTGTGGCTCAAGCCACGCGAAAAGGACACCTCATGGGAGAAGTTCCCATGGTGGTGAGAGGACCCACCTAGTAGTAGGTTACCAGCCAAGCAGTGGATTGTAGCTGTAACTAAACTACTGGATGAAACCGAGTTGAGGACAGAGGCCGTGGCCAGCAGGCAGGACAGCTGAGGGGTAGAGAGACTCAACATGTACGAGACAGGCCAAACGAACTAAGATTATATTTTTACAAAGATGCCGAATGTAGGAAACTGAGTTCCCAGGTAATTACGCAATACAAAGAAGGAGAGGCTCAGCTGCCACTACTTCACCAATTGCCCAAAACTGGAGAAGGCCATTGACGGGAAAGGAGTTGCTAATTATGTGCAAATACTAAGTGAGGACAGCGAAGCAAAAGCGGGGAATGAGACAGGACCGACTGTGAACCCCCTGGACAAAGACCTCCCCTGAGCAAACCTAATAGGAGGGGAACTGAAGGGTGAAGGGGGTTGTAGCGTCACCCTCCTAGGCACCAAGGCTATCATAAGAGGATATAGGGGAGAGTGTGGCTGACAATGACTTTCAGGGTCGTTAGATTTCATTTACTGGAGGTGTAGAGGAGATGGGGCATGGCTAACTACCAGTCACTTTTTATTTTCATTGTTTAAATCACTATTGCATTGCTTACTATGGGTACAACCTGACATGCAGCGCTAGCTATAACGAAGAAAAACACTCTTCAACCGTGGAGTCAGATGACAGAGCCCTTATCCCAAGTCTCTCTGATCTGGAACCAACCTCACATCATGCACGGAAAGTGGCACAAACCTGACTAAGCAAGGACATGGTTTCACAGGAGTAATGGTTAAGAGTCATAGGTTTGTGATTTGTTTCACATTACTCGCACTTGCAATATCATTGTTATTATGTTATTGATTGATGATTTTACATGATGTATGATTCTGGTCTTATGATTTATGACTTTTGCACATGACTCCCATTATGAGTCATGGGTTTCACGCATGTGACGCGAGTTGCCCAAATAACTTGTTATTTGGATTATCATTGGTTGGTGTATCTTGTGCAGTTGACTTGTTAGAAGTCAGCTGATGGATTTCGCACATGACTCGCCACGAGTCATGAGGTGGTGACTCAAGGGTATGAGTCAGCAAGGTTAGGATTGTGGGAGGAACACCTATATGAAGGGGCTCTGACCGCATGATAGTTAACTCCACCACTTCGATCTTCCTCCCCTTCAATAAGACCGGTCCCCTACCGGCTGGTGAAGTGCCTAAGGCTCTATCCAAATGCTGCCCCTAATCAGCTCCGGGCCAAGACACCATCCCCTACCCCACAAAGAAAATGGTACACCTGGTTGCCCTTTACCTACTTACAAATCTCCTTTCTCCTCTACAGACCTTTTGTTATCACCACTCCTCCATGATGAAGGCCAATTGTTCCATCCTTGACAAACCAGGCAAGGCATCGTACAACTCTCCATCTTCCTTCTGTATCAGCCTCTTACTACAGACCATTTCCAAGATATTGGAAAGAATTGCCACCTCCAGGCTAGCAACACTTGCTAGGTCCAGTAGTTGTCTACCGACCAATCAGTGGTGCTCCCTACCTTCCCTGTCCTCCTTTCATGCATGTGCCACTATGGCCGACACTATTCCCACCCTCCAAAGGCCCAGAGTCAAGTTCTCATCTGTCTTCCTTGATGTTAAACACGGCTTCGACAACATTGATGCCACCATTCCTACCCATTACTTGAGGGCAAAAGGCATTCCACCTTACTTGGTCTGTTGGGTTAGGTGTTTGCTGTCCCAAAGTTCTTGTTGTCATTTGTTTCAAGGGGCTCCAAGGGTTTTCTCTTCCGTTTCTGTGGGCACCCTTCAGGGCTCCCCGATTTCTCCTTTGTTGTTTGTTATTGATATATCTTCTCTTCATGTGAACATTTTGAAAGGAGTTCGTCTTTTCTATGGTGATGATTTTTCCCTTACTGTTGGTTTGGCTTCTGAGCAGTCCAATGTTTGTTTCCTTCAAAGCTGCTTTAACCTCATCAGGAGCAGAGCCGACAAGAGGAAGGTTTCCTTCTCCGTTCCAAAGACAGAATTGGTTCACTGGTGAACACCCAGACAAAAGACCACCTGGTAACCCCTATTCCACCCCCAATCTCTTTGGATGGTCAATAGTTCATTCCTAAGGCAAGTGTTAGATGGCTGGGATACTGGCTCTCGGCATCTCTCAAAGAGACCACCCCGCACTTCTCCAAAAGGCTGGCGCTGGCACAGGCCGCCTTTGCCTTGGTCAGACGTCTCTCCTCATATGGCTTGGGGCTGGCCCTCCACCTTACCCTCCTCCGCCTGGCGGTCTCCCTCTGTCTTCCCATTTTGCCCTACGGTGCTCACCTCCTCACTCCCTCCAAGACCATAATCCGCAGAATGGACTGCTTCTGGTACCAGGGGCAGCGATGGGTTACCAACTAGTTTCGCTCCACCCCCACAACGATCTTCGCGGCTCAGAACTGCCTCCCCCCTAATGCTGTTATTTCTTCCCACCGCCTCAGGGTAGCAGCATACAGGCTTATGTGTTCTTCATCCATAGTCAACCCTGCAGCAGCTAGACTGTGCTGGTCCTTCCCCTGTTGAAGTACGGGTGCCAGATTCCTACAAGTTTCTTTGTACCAATCTCCAACCGAGCTAGATGCTATTGAATTGGCGCACCCCTTGTCCAACTCCTTCAGTCATGAAACATCTCCTATGAGGTCATCTTGGGAATGCCATGATTAAAAACAGATAATCCGACGATCGATTGGAATGATAAGAAGATTACATTCAACAGCTAACAATGCACAACATGGTGTTTGAACAGTCAACCTGTTGCGTATGCAGTACCGGAAGCCGAAGCCCTGGAAGAGAACTTGATCACCAAGTTATCTGAAGTCCAGGCCAGCATTGACAAGGGTGTCAAGGTCAAATGATTGACCAAAGGAGCGAGAATGCCTACGATGGGATCGGTTAGGACAGCAGGAAGCAACCTGAACAGAAGCGAACATCTCACTATATCACCCCAGGGGCAGGTAACGATTGGATCTGGAATAGCCATCGGGCTACCTCGCCACACCTATGGACGCCTAGATCCGCGCAGTGGTCTGGCAGTCAAGGACAGACTCAGAACAAATGTGGGAGTAATAGATGCTGACTATACAGATGAAGTGAAGGTAGTCATTGTTAACACAACAAATCCTGAGTACAGGGTACAAAAGGGACTTGGCGACTGAATTGTACAATTGATCATAGACTGTATCTCTAGCGGAGAGATATACAAAGTAACCTCATTGGATGAAACAGAAAGAAGTGACAACGGATGTGGCAGTTTGTAGAAGAAGGAAGACACGCGGAAGACAACTAGTGTACCAAAACAACAAATTGTGATAAACGAAATCTCAGCCAAAGTATAAGGACACTTCTATCGCAGAGGACCAACCACCACCATTATCAAAAGAAGCTGGATCGAGAACGAGATGAGACTGGAAGCATTCAATATCAGCACGGAACTTGCCATTCGGAACAAAAAGACATATAAGCAGAAAGAACTCGAAGAGATTGTTTCTATGGAATACTATTATTTGAAGGACTTTTTTGAAGAAGAAGGAAAACCCGGGCTACCACCATACCGCCCATGAGTTGATGTGGAAATCAACCTGAAGGTTCGAGAAAAAGTCCCAAAGAACAAGATTTACCCCTAATGTGCCGACACAGTGGATGAAGTACGACAATATATCAACCAGAACCTAGGCAGAGGATAGATACGGAAAGTATGGTCGGACTTAGCGTCACCGATACTATTCGTCAAGAAGAAGGACGGAATATTTAGGCTATTGTGGATTACTGGGGACTAAATCAAGTCACCAAGAAAGGCCAATATCCACTACCACTTATCAGTAAGGCATTGGGCAGGCTCAACACCACCAAATATTTCACCAAACTCGATATCAAGGACAACTACCATAATGTCAGGATTAAGGAAGGCCACAAATGGAAAACAACTTTCTCAAGCAAATTAGGAACATACGAATACTGGGTAATGCCCTTCGGGCTGACCAACGCATCAGCAGCCTTCCAATGATGGATCAACAACATGGTCAGAACTTATATCGATATCTGCTGTATTGTATACCTGGACGATCTCCTAATATCCTCAGATACTTGGGAACAACACCCAAGGGATGTCACCAATATCCTGGCAGACATATAGGAATCAGGAATGAAGGTCAAGCCTTCAAAGTGCGAATTCCACAAAAAGGATGTGGAATATCTAGGATGTATCATCAACGAGGACGCCATCAAGACAGATCAAATGAAAACCTGCCTTATATGGGAATGGATGGCGCCAACCAAGGTCAAGGGAGTTCAATACTTCCTGGGATTCTGCAACTTCTAGCGACAATTCATCAAAGGCTTCAGCCAAACATCCAAACACCTATACCCTCTTTCCGAGAAAGCCGTCCAAAGGGAATGGGGAGACAATAAAGATGCAGCCTTTGAGGAAGTTTAGAGGAAACTCATTATGGCACCGGTCTTGGTTTATTATGACTCTGATAGACCCACCATGATCGAGAGAGAAGCATCGAAATACGGCTGTTCCAGAATACTATCATAATAAGGACTGGACGGAAGATGGTGGTCTGTGGCATTCCGATCAAAATTGATGAAGGACACCGAGAGCAATTACGACCTCCCCGACAAGGAATTATTGGCAGTGATTCAAGCCCTGGAAGAGTGGAGATGATACGTTAAAGGATGCCGACATCAAATTCGAGTTATGACGGATCATAAGAACTTAGTCACCTTTCTGACATCCAAAAACCGGATGCATCAGCAGAAAAGAATCGAACAATGAATACCTCAGTTTGACTTCAAGATATACTACCACCCAGCAAAGGAAAACAGGAAAGCCGACGCACTCACTCGACGAGCTGGAGACCGGCCAATGGCAGAGGATCCAAGGCTCATCAACACACCTCAAATACTACTCGCAAACGAACGGTATTGGGACGAAATCAAAGCGATGGAACTATTGGAATTCCAGGACAGGGGCGAAGGAAAAATCCAACAAGCAAGCCAGAAGGACGAATACATAAAAGAAATCAAGAAAGGGCTCAACAAAGGAGAAAAGGAAATAAAAGAGGTGGCACTTGGGCTATTCCAATAGAAGGATGAATACCTATGGTACTAAAGGAAGATATGCATACCAGACGATGAAGGGCTGAGGACTGCCCTTGTCTACAATCATCATGATGTCCCACAAGCAGGACACAGAGGAATGGCGAAAACTCCGAACTCATATGCCGCAAATACTGATGGCCAAATATGAGTCTGAGGAAGACAATCAAACGATACGTCAATCATAGCGACACATGTCAATAGACGAAAGTGGTTTGACATGCACCCTATGGACTACTAAAACCAAACGAGGCCCCTCATCAACCCTGGAAGTCAATAGCAATGGACTTCATTACTGATCTACCAATATCGAACGATTATGACATGATTAGTGTTCGTTATGGGGTGGGGTGGGGCGGGTTATCTCTCAGTCGCCCCGACCTCACTCTGGCCCAGTGAATCAATCTTGTCTGTTCTCCTAGCCCCATCTTATACGGGCCCCAGTCTGGGTATATGGCGGGATGGGGATTTCATTTTTCCCGTTGATTGCCCAGGCGACCCCCATCCTACAACCCCCTGCCCTTTGCCCTGAGAGGAGCCTCACTTTCCTCCATCAGGGATGTATTTTGTGACACCAATATTTGCTTGAAATCTCCAATTATATTGCATATTTAGTATCCTGATTCAACTATTTTAATAGTGCACATGATCAGTGGGCAATTAATTCACCATCCTGGACTCTACATAGAGTGCTGATGCTAGTAACATAATTGAGGCTATGGTTCAGAGCATATCATTATGAGCATATTATTCTGAGCATATTATTCTGAGCGTATTATTCTGTACTTATAACTCTGAGGGTATGCCCCCAGGTTTACCATTTTGTGTTCATGATTTTGAGCATCATACTGAGAAAATAGTTTTGTGCTTATTGTTTTGTGCATATCATTTTGGGTGTATGGTTTTGGGTGTATGGTTTTGGGCGTATTGTTTTTGGTGTAAAGTTTTAAGTGTGCGGTTTAAGGTTATCACTTTGAGCGTGTTACCTAAAGGATATCATTTGAAGGATATAATTTGAAGCCTATGTGTCCATTTCGACCATTGGGTTGATTGAGCAATTTGATTATTGGCTAGTATGAGTGCTTTGCCAGTGAATGAAGTGCGCAACTGGGTGCTTTAAATGACATGGTAGCCTTGTTTTTAATGCTAAATAAGGTAGGCTAGCGACTTGCCAGTGAGATCGCCCTCGCAGAGCCGGTCTCCTGGTTAGAAGCTTATATTGTGCTAATTCTTGAAACCTTGTTGTAAATGATATGAGTAAATAGTAGTAAGTCTAAATATAGTAGCAAGAGAAGCCAACTCATCTGAATACATCAAAAGAGTAAAATAGTGTATTGAGTTGAGCTATGAATACCATGCAGTGTGATAGTTGTATCATAACACTAGATCTGCCAAGGTCGGATATTACATTCTGAATAGACCTGGAGTATCGAATTCTCTGTATTTCATATCTCAGAGACAACAAATACTCAAAAATAAGGTACTAGTTCTGCTGATAGCTTTTGTTAGCAAATATTTGAATATACAATATACTACAATGAGAGTTCTAACTTGACAGATTCATGACAAGTTCCAACAAAATAGTCTCTATAGCCATACCTCTGCAGATTAAAATCCTCAAAGCACTCTGCTTGCAAGTAACTCGAACTTCCTGGCTTATATGAATACCCTCTCTTCAATTCAGTGATGCAAAAGTCTCCTTCTTGAAAGTTACCGAGAATGCCCATTGCAGCCTGACCACCTTTAATATCATGAGAGTCAAAGTGTGGCTCGGTAAATACATTCACTAAGCAGGCTCAGAGAGTGAAAATTTGCTGAGTATTGGTTTTGAAGAACTTGGCTTATCATCCAGACAATGTTGAAGTAGCTCCTCATACCTTTGTTGACACTCTCGATCAACTGCACCAAGTACTATTCCTTGTGCTCAGGTTAATGCGCCTCGTCATTTAAATAGGGAACTTTGAAATGGCTTGTGATAAGCACCGATACCACAAATATCACGACTTAACATGCTTCTCTTGCTATAATGTGCTTGTTCCATCCAGTTCCCCCACTGGTAAACACCTGCTCGAGCCGATGGTGGCCAGCAGTGGTGAGGGTTCAAAAGGAGCCACTTCTCATACTCCTTATTTCTGGCATCCTTTGGGAGTGCTGGCAGAACGATTTCGGCATACTTTTCGACTTTCCAGCAAAGGATATCTGTAATGGATTGACTGATTTTGTCGCCACATACCAGTTTCAGCCCCGATCCACAGAGGACAAAAATCTTTGCGAAGTTCTTGTCCAGCGCAACATAGAAACCATGTTTTCTGACATTGATTTTCTCAAACTCTTCACCCATCTTCTGGGTCCACTTGAGAGTTGCCTGCCTTTGGTACAGTGGGGGCCGAGGCTCCTTGTGGTCTACTGTAGGAAAGACTTGATTACATTTGTTTTTTGAATAATTCCGCATTTGTTAACATTATTTCATGCATTAAGACCTTATTGGCAAACATACCTGTAATGCCGAGGGTGTGCTTGAACACACCTTGACCATTTTCTCAAGCTTCCTTAGCATTCTCTATTAATTTGTTGGATAGCTTTAGGTGATTGGCTAAGAGTTATTCTAGCTTTTGATTAGAGGAGGCAGAGGATACTTGTTTTTCTTGACGACAGTTGAAAGGAACATAATCAAGATGGATAATATTTGCATCCACATGAGCTTTAACTTTGTGCTTTTCTCCTTCAGGATGGTAGGGTGTTGACTTCAGCATTCCTCCTTTAGTTCTCATTGGTGCGAGCTCGTTGCTGGAAAAGAGCGCCATTTAGGTGTTGAAAATTCGAAATTCCAATCAGGCAGGATGATAACGAAGTACTACTGCTCAACACGGTACCATCCAAGCGAGGAACTAAGTTCAACAACTTTTCTGGAAAACTAGATATTTGGAGGTTTGTTGGATGAATGGAGCAGAGTCGATCTGGACAGTTGAGATAGCGGAGTGCTCACGCAAAGGAGATGGCTGAGTGTTCATGCAAGGAAATGGCAGAGTGCTCAAGCAAGGAGAAATAAAAGCCAAAAGGCCTCACTTAACTTCCTTCATTTTCTACTTCTATTACTCTACCTTTGGAAAAACAATATCCTCATAGTCTTCCGTTGCCAGGCACTTTTGCCAAACTGACCTCCTAGTCTGTTTGACCCACCCTAGCCTAGTGTATTATTTTGAGAATAAAGCAAGTGTGATCTCATTCATATTGTACTTGTTGATGTTTCAATTTTTGAGCATATGATTTTTCTGTGTGGATGATTTTGGGCGTATGATTTTGGGCATATGATTTCAAATGAGGCTCACCTAACTCCCCCTGCCCTGACACTCTTTGAGTTTAAAACATTTTTACCCTCAAATAACCTAGTTGAAACAGGGCTTTTTCTTTTCTTTCCCACTGGTTCCACTAGGCTTTCTAGTTTGAGTCCTAATTTCAGCATTAGCATCTGCTTGGCCCCTACCCCGGAGTACTTATTGTACTGGAACTGAATCACCATTTCCCGTTTGGGCCAACCTCTCGGAACATACCTATTCCTGATGGCCAGCTAAACATTCAATGTGGCCAAAATTTGGGTTATCTGGTTCATAGTTACTTTCAAGATTTCTCATTGCTTCTACCCAAATCTCAGGCTCCTTGTATCCAGATCCTTCTGGTTCCTCGGTCTCTGATGCAACATACATGTTAACAGCACTATCCCAAATTAATTCGTCATCACTTGATTCTTTGGAGGCTGCCAATTGATCAACATCTTGGCTGTGAGACTGTGGAGGGCGTGCATAGTATCATGATTCAACCAAGCTACACTCATGGAATATAGGCCTTGGCTCTCATCCAAATGCTCGTCTGCCATCCTGATCGACGAAAGCCCATGCTGTGTCCTTCTTGTGTGATCCATCATCATCACAGATAAAAAGATTATCTGTCTTGGCAACTTACTCCTTCCTATCAGCCTACCAATGGTAATTATCCAGTGCAGCTATTTTTTCGAGTTTATCTGCTTCCCGTTCGCTATCATAACCAGCTAGCTCCTGTCATAATTCTTGATGCTAGCAGAATTTCACCAGCATTGATGCTCGAATTGTACTACCTATTAGTCGTGATCGATGATACGGAATCACATCTCTTGGCATGATAAACACCCGCTCTACTCCAACATTACCTCCTTGGACTCCAAGAATATCCCTAGCCATTCTAGCTAAATTGGGGAATCTCCCAGCATTAGCCCTCCACTACTCCATCATATTTGCCTCAAAAAAATCCCAGATAGGCTATTCCCATACTTAGAATGTATGTCTTCGGTCACCGGCTCGGGAGGTTCAATCTCACAACC
This sequence comes from Tuber microsphaerosporum, assembly GCA_003521225.1. Classification (NCBI taxonomy): domain Eukaryota; kingdom Fungi; phylum Ascomycota; class Pezizomycetes; order Pezizales; family Tuberaceae; genus Tuber; species Tuber microsphaerosporum. The sequence continues at coordinate 88,411 of QOVD01001835.1, forward strand.
GCTTTCGATATAAGCAAGTGTCTCACTCACTGCCATTGCTCCCTGTCTTGATCCGTGAAGGGGTTTAGATTGACTGTTGAGACAGTTCTGTGGAATTGGCGCATCAGGGCCCTGAGCGTTCATTGGGGCATAGTAAATATCGTAATACGCTATGAACTCCGTTTTATATAACCTCTCATACACAGCCTGGCCACTGGCATTATCGAAATACCATTCACGAAATAGATAGTGTTTGCAATATGAATTCAGGCAAGTACCAATGCTGAACAAAAGATCTCTAGGGCTTTCGGTTTTACCATAGTAACCAGCTGCCTCTAATTTTTTCTTCCGTCAACCTTCACGAATATCAACCTTCCATTGCATTCACTACCATTCCAACTTTTCAATTTGCATTTCCAAATGATCAAAGATATCTTGATATACCTGAAAACCCTGATGAATTGTAACCCAACGTGGTTTTGACATCCACAATGTCCAAAACCGTATGGGCTGAAGTACTTCCAAGATGTATTCCAACTTCTTCCCCCCTTCTGGGGTTGACAACTGAGGCGAAAACTCAGGATAGGTTTGTAACCAGTCCTCTGTGAATTCCCGTAACCGTACTGATCTCTGCAACACATTTAGACTTGAGTTCCATCGTGTTTTGACATTATAGAGGACTGTAGTTTGGATCTTGACCCTGTCATTCTGTATTTCAATGAAGTATTGCCATTGCTGAGATGAAGCTCCAATCGCGATACTCATTTTCCGATGATTGTGTACATACAACTTAATTAGTGTTATCTCTGACTAATGCTATCTCGCCAAGGAATGATGGGTGTATGAATCTTCGCAGATGCATTTTTGTGTATGAATTGACATGTATGTCCTAGGGTATCAATGTCAGGAACAGGCAGCAAGGAAATAACCTTTTCCATCGTCTTGTGAAACCCATTATCTAATCTTGTAACCTTCTCGATATTATCCGCCTTAAAGCCAGAGGGCATATGACCATCCCTAGATTTATCCTTGATCGAACTCATAAATGCGCCATGAATAAGCTGAATAACATGAGCCCTACAGGGAATATGATTTTCAAATTGAGACCATTCAACTGATGATAAACTCCAGGCTTTGGTGAAGGCTTCCGCGAGCGTTCGGTTATTCCATGAACTATCGGTGGTGAAACCAAGGATTCTATCCTGAATGCCTTATTTGACTAGGATTGCATCAATTATCCCTGCCATATTACCCCAAGTATGAGACCCCTTTATCTCCTGAAACCCGATCAGCAATTCTTCCATCTGCCACCTATCAGAGATCCAATAAGCCACAATTGCCAGAAACCCAAGCTTATTTGGCAAGTCCAGGTATTGGCAGTAAGAGAAATCTTTTCCTCTGTTGGTAGATCTGTTCAAATATTATCAACTATAGAGTCACCAAGGTGTTTCAAATGTCTTGTCAATGTTGTCAGGCAGGGGATTTCAACGCCTTGACCAAGGTACTTGAAGGCATGACGAAAGAAAAGGTTAATTGAACAATTAAATGCAAGAATTGTTGCAAGGAAAGCCTGGACAAAGTATTATTTGAAATAGTGTTGATTGAATCCTGCAGGTATGGCAAGATCAATAATTCTACATTTATTCCCGGTTTTAGTGCCTCTTGGCAAGAGCGTAAATACATCGGTACCGCCTGGACTTCCAGCCTGAGAATCAAATCCATTACACTTTCTGGATGTTTGACAAGAGGAGTATCTGTTGTAGTCATGCATCGAGCTAGTACCTGTGCCACCCCGATGAGCAAGAACCTTTTTGCACTTAATGCACATTACTTGGGGTGTGCCGATATTACAACCTAAATGGTGTGCACATTGTTGAAAGTATTTCCACATCCGAGTCTCGGCTCCTCGAAGATCAGAGTTCCCTATTATCTTCTTCTTTCCAGCATATTTTGCAGTATCTGCTATATATCCTGGTATCTCTTGTCACCACTATACCCAACTCTCATGATATTCTTCGGCATAGCGATAGAAGTTTCCAAATATGTTAAATGGATTTTCGTCGGCTGCTGGCAACGGGGCGGCTGCTGGATGGAGCATATCCCGAGCATGATCTTTGTTTCCCAGGGGTAGTAAGACGGGATTGGAGTCCCAGGGTCTTCTTGAACTTGAAAAGCATGCTCGAGCCACAGCAATCAGGGGTCTTGGAGTTGGTGTTACTGGGCCTTCGCTCCTGTATGGACTAGATTCGACAGAGCATAGAGATTGGGATGGAGACCATTCGCCTGCAGGGCTTTCATGAAATTGCAGGATGGATATACGGCTTGTTACACCATTGGTGTAGTAGCCCCATTGGCTGCCTTTTATTGGAGATTATGTTTGTGAGGACATTGAGTGGAGGCACTTTTGACCATTCGTGTGGTAGAGGTCTTTAGACTAGGACTCATACTTTGTTATAAAAGAACTACCAAAGTAGGCATGTGAACGAAGGATATAAGAAGCTGGCCTAGTTGTTAAACCTAGCACTCAAGCTGGCATGTATTCTGTGATTCAATTTCTTTACTTCCATATGTACCTTTGACTATTGGTGCGTCTTCTTTGAACTGCGCGTATGATCTTTAAACGTATCAATTGTACGTATGAATATTTGTGTGTACGGTTGTGTATAGTTTCATATGAATTATTTATTCTGAATACCAGTTCACTACAGCCAGCTTGGTAGGAGCTATATGAATTGAGAATCTTGGTATTTGCTGGTATAGTGGGCCTGCTTTGAGCCTATGGCGGTCCAGATCCGGTATACGGTCAGCATACCCTGTTAAGCTGCAATAAGGTGGAACCAAATTTGAACATTTATCCGAGTTGACAAATACCAATTGAGCACTATCATACAACACCTTCGCGCCTACACGGCAACCAAATCTTCTACTACTTTCCCCGAAGCTGTTTGAAAGATTCAAAGCTGGTTGAAGGAGAGGAACTGAGTCCTGGAATACAATGTAGCAGCCTGGCCTCTCAATGCCCTTTCGAGCTGTGAAAGGTGATTCCTAATTATAACCCTTTTGTACAAGTTGCCCATTTTCCTATATAATTATCCTCCTCTTACCATTCTCCTAAAACTATCACACCAAGCCTATTACTAGTACTACCTACTTTTCAGTCTTTCTCTATTTACAGCTAAGGCAATGGCAACTATCTCAATTGCAGAAGATCCAAGAGAGGACATTCAGACCTGGAAATTTGGCCCTCAAGAATCCATTACCCTTTACACTATTTCCTTTGGCAGAATGAAGACCGGCTTCTTCTTCTGTGAGGCACTTCTGGATTCTGTTGAAGTCAAGACTCAGATGCATGCCCCATACTAGCACTGCTGATACTAATAGTGAGATATAGACAAGCCTTGGACTAATAGCCGGTCGCCCTGGATAAGACGGCGGTACGAGCTTAGGCTAGATGGATTTGAATGGGCAAATGGTGATGGGAAGGTAGTTGAATTAGTTAGAGGGGGGCGTATTCATCAGCAAAACTATTACTATGTATCCTGTGCTTCAGAAGTACATGACACACAAGAGGCTCAAAACGTAAACCTTCACTCCAGATGCAATGTTGGATCGGCGTCCCATATGGAAGATCTATTTTGCCTTCTCCTGCGTCCTGATGCCTTGCGGACAATGACCCCTCCGTCCTGTGCGTCATGAGGACGTTTGACCCTTGATTCTTGCTTCCTGACAACGTTAGATGACATCACCTTTCTTCCTGATGCCTTCTGGTCGTCACCCAGTGTCTAGTCTTCTCATCTTGAAGTGCTTATCTAATACTCGTTCCATCTCGATTATTGACCTCTTATTGAAGCATCCTGATCCTTGCTCGTGCTCCTACAGATGCATCTTGCTGGCTTCTGGATACCCTCCGGATAACATCTGATGCTATACTTCTTTTTCCTGATAGCCTTGGGATTGCCCCCACATTCTTCACACGTATTCTAGATGCTGTCCCAACCTGTATCTCCTTGTCGCGCCTTCTTCCATATTACATCGTGATGTTTCATTAACTATTTTACTGTCATTAGGAGGTCAGTTGCTATTATTTTGCATTTCTGCTCTCCGAGCCGACACCCCTCTGATTCTCATCACATCACTATTGCAAAATCTAAATCTATTTCAATAACTCTACATGTCTACAATTTGCCTAATTACCCCCTCCGATCCCCACTACATCCTGCCCGCCCTCGGAATTGTGTTGTACATTACCACTCTCCACCAATGGAGCCTGCCCGGGCTGAGAATCTTCGAAGCTGAGTGATAAGCGGCCGGATGGATCAGAGCTCCTGGTGTTCACCCGTCCTGGTTCCTCAACCTGGCTACATCTGTCTTCTAGACTGGCTGGAGTTGAATCTAGAAACCTAGACTCCAAGTCAAATGAAGGCTGGCTGAAATCCAACAACGAGTCAGTTTCCTGCGACTGATCAAGGCTGTCTTGGCCCCATCAAGGGCTCCAGACGAATCCGTCAATTGGCTTTTGCCATTGCATCGCAGGCGGTCCGCGACTCTCGCACCCGAGCTGACGGTGCAGTTCTGTGTAAACAGCGTCGTTGTGATCAGTAAAGCCTTCACGCCACTCCTGCAGGACACTATGCTGATTCTCAAGCCTTCGAGAGATTGTGTGACGAAGATTCAAAATAAATGGTTCACGTGTCTCTTTTGCAAAAACTCAGCCAGATACCTTTTTTGCCTCACGGAAAGGTCTCGCCTTTCGGGGATCTATTAGCCATCTTGGTCTTTTATAACACCCACCAAGAGTCAGCGGCGCTTACCTCTACCTACATCATGCTTCAAGTTTTTTTTTTTTTTCTTCTTTTTTTGTTTTTTTTATATCAACTTGCATTTGTTTTACAACTACCGGGTACAAAACAGGCGTGCATCATCAGATATGGGCAAGAAAAAACCCCAATTCAACCTGGCGCCAGTGGAAAAAGCCATCATCCCAAGACCCTCTGGTGTAGGCCCAACCGCACGATATCGCAGACATGAGAGAAGACCAACATCGGCTGGCCGAAGCGGACGACAAAGTAAATCCCCAAAACCCTACAAGCAGGAACCAAAAGGAAAACCACTTGCCATAAACTCCTACCCCCTGACAATAAGAACACTGCATACGCAGCAAAGCAAAGAGCGAAAGGTGTAACCAATACAAACGAAAGGAAACACAAACAAGGGGAACCCATGAGGAGAAAACCGAAACAAGACATAGAGTAAACACTACGCTAACGATCTCGAAAGGGGGCCGGCCATCACCCATCAAAATACAGGAACAATCATAACACGAAAGAGACTGGTAGGACAATTACATCGTCCAAGGCTTTAAAGTCATTCAAGGAGGCGGTGCAATACCATGAACAGTCGTAACCGAGGAATGCGACCACGGGCAGCCGTGGGGGGCGAGTGGAGCCACCAGGCAGAGAGGATGCCAGCCGAAAGAATGATCCAAGCCGACCGTGTAAGCAAAGGCGAGGGAGGGACAAAGGCGTGGCTGTAACCGGGCCACGGGACGAGACGATGAGACAAGGAGAGGGGGTGGAAGGCAAACAACTCGCTAGAAACAACCGACAAAAAGGCCTTGCTCGAGTGATTTCGGACCGAGAGGACGATAGCGAGTACCGCGAAGTTACTGACCGAAGCTTTCCCCAGCGTGGGACAAGCGATAGAACCAAGGGCGTACTTTGACCAAGGTCCGGACACCGTAACACCGACCGTAAACGTGGAAAGGAGTAAAGCCGACCGGGACGATCGCTAAGCGAGGCTTGCGACCGTGGAACGAGGGGGTGGGGGAGAAGAGCCTTCAAACAACTTCTAGGACAACACTTTCGCAAGGCGAGGCCATAATAAAAGAGGAAGAAAGTAGTGTCGTCACCCTCCGAGGCAACGAGGCCATCACAGGAGAGGAGAGGGAGGGGGTGGAGTTGACGATGATACTTCATGGTGTTGAAATTTCAATCGCTGGAGGTGGAGAGGAGATCGTTCGTGTACATCATGCTTAAAGTGAAGTGGGGTCTTATATATCCCGGTTTGCCATGCCTGCAGTGCATGGCATAGCATCGCATATACCAGGCAGATTATCGTACCTTTGATCCAGTTTAACAAACCCCGGTTCAGCATCCCTTGTATTTTCACCCCATTGAAATACTTGCCGTATATTGAGTCCGCAATCTAAGGCGCAATGAACCTGAACATTAAGTCCTATACCCAGTTCAAAGTCAGCCATGGTGTCAGCTTCATAAACCACTTGAGACGAACCTCATATCGATTGCGTGAGCACCTGAATCTATCCCCTTCTAGGAGGTAATGAACCCTTCGCGCAATAGCTGTAGGGTCTTTCGGAAGATGGTACATCCTTTCGATATTCAACCTTATATGGTACAGTAACTGGGCTCTGACTGATATGTGTTTTTGACGAAGCTTTGGTGGTTAATACCCTATTCTACATCGTGTCATGGCTGCCTAGATCGACTTACTTGTTTCACACTCTCCTCAAGTGGTTCAATTTACCCTGCATCGGATATCGCATCCTGTGCCTTACTCCAAATCATGTACCCCTGCGATGTCAAAGCAACGGCGTTCTGGAGAGGGTCATCAAAATGGGTGTACCTGAGCATCAGAGCCATCACCTTAACTAATATTGCCCTTTCTGCCCCTATCACCATGTTTCGCCACGAGTCCATCGTATGCCCCATATGCGCGTCAGATGACGCGCACAGTTCAACTGATGGGCTCGAGCATCTTAGGCCTGATGTGGTGATACAATGGGTGCCCAGCAGGGACAAATATCGTGCTATTCTAGAAGACGGGAACGTCAGCGGATTGTAGGCTTCACCATGTATTAGGCATCCACTAGCTATTGGCCTCTGCCTGACAAGAGATACTTCCTGCGATTCGGAAGTGGTTGCAATTTGTACACTCATAGGGCCACTATTTCCCTCTTGGCCAGCTGCCTGTGAGCCATCATGCCGCGTGGATGCTCTGCCTTCATTAAAATCTAGATCTTCTGTATCAAGCTAAGTATCAGATTCGGTTTTCTCTCCTTCATCTAGGTTTTGGTACACATCACGAGTATTTGTCAATTAAATGACCAGTTTGCAAATACTCTTGTCCATCGGGCTCTGTTTCGGGTGCAATAGCAGCCCAGACTTGTATTGTTGATCTCCGGGGGCGCTTGGGTAGCCTTACCAGAAAACTGGTTTCATTTGGCCACGGAGAAGGGTTCAGATATGATGTTTGGTACTTTGACATCCAGGAGGTGCCTGATTGGTTCTGCTGTATTGCCAATCTGGATCCCCTGCTGCCATGAACAATGTCGCACCTATGCCTATTCCGATTGCTTGCTTGTGTTCCAGGAGTTGGCTGACTGGTGGATTCCATGGAATTTGGTACAACGTGGCGTCTATGCTGCTTCTGATTACCTATCCGCGGAGTTGGCTGACTGGATTGCATGAAATCTGGTACGACGTCGCCTCTACGCCGGGCCAGGTTGCCTACTCTGGGAGTTGGTTGACTGTGTGAAATGGCTTTTTCCCTAGGGATGGTGCAATACTAGACGGTTAGTGATCATTAAGCATGAGCATTATCAGGATATGGGGATGTGGGAGAAGTGGATAGATCTCCAGTATTGCAAAGAGTAGAAGATTACAAAGATATTTTGGGTTCGGCAGGGCGCATCAGGTCTTATACCCTATGACTTAGGGCCGTAGAGATGGATTATCACAGACTTTCACACGGTATTGAATGCAATGTCACGCCTGGGGATGGTGGTATTCTATTCCTCAACATTATCTTCATTATCTAGACATGCTAAACTCTCGTAGTTTCGAGTGTGTAGTGTGAAAAGGTTTGACGAGATGGGTATTGCTAAGGTAGGAGGCAGGATGAAATCTAGCCACAACTAGTATCGGTTAGTGACATCAATTCTGGCGAGACATATGCCACACTCAAAAAGGATTAGAACAATGGAAAAAAAGAGAAACATCATCTCCGGTTGTCGAATCAACACCACTGACCGTCCAGACAACAGTATTGACGGTACCCCAACGCCAGTCCGGCTGTGGATTGAGAAAGCCAGACATGCTGAGTCCAGAAGTATTTCAAGTACGAGCACTGCTGCGGCAACGTGAAGCTGGGAGTCAGCTATGCCAGAGTAAGGGGGAAAGGGCATCAGTATCTTACACAGTGCCTGGCGCGAGAGATCACAATAGGTATGAGACACTAAAGTAAGAGCAGAATGCTATGATTACTGTAACACTAGCTAAAAAATACACTACGCCGTAGAAACAATTCCAGACATTCCAACCGCAAAACAGCATCATAATGTGAGAGAGCTTAAGAAAAAACAAAAGCCAGGGGACATCCTCCAAACTCCGAAATCAGGGTTTTGGCAATCAGGCGGCTTTGTCAGTTTAGCTTCGGCTTTTGCGTTTTCATGCCCCCTGCCGTGGGGACGTTTTGGGAGTTGGGCGCCTGAGGAGCTATGGGCGCAAGGTGAATCGTGGGAAGCGTCGCTAGATCTGAGGTTGTAGAAGGCAGCAGAATAGATGCAGCATTCGGAGCCGTGGTAGCTCGAGCACTTATCTCAGCATCTGAGGTCCCCGGAGCCGGAGGGACTGTGGGGTTGATGGGGGAGAGGGGGGCAATGGGCGTAGGGGGGATCGTGGGGAGCATGGTAGGATTGGGCATTGTGTAAGGCGGCGGAATCGGTCCAGTGTTCAGCGTCATGGGAGCCGGAGCAATAGTCGCAGCATCTGGCATTCTGGGAGCCGGAGTGACTGTGAGGAGCATGAGGGAGAGGGGGGCCGCCAGGCGTACTGCGAAAGTGCCTGAGGAGCCAGCAGGAGGGCTGTCAATGGCACCATCGAGCCCAACATGCTGGCGGGCATCATTTGTCAAGAGTTGCGATATCCACGGACAATTATAGACATCCTCCTGAAGGTATCCGATCTACTCCATATCAGATGGCATCGCAGAGGTCGCCCGCTCCCCCTCTCTGTCCTTATCCTGATCCCAATTGACTAGCCTTACCGTGCCGGATTGCGTCGAGGTCCCTTGTCCACCATCCTATTCTGGTATTTTAGATATTGAATTTCGATCTTATGTTACCTCAAAGGGTAGAAACTTACTTTTGCGATGACAATTGCGTGCTCCTGCTGGAGCTCCCAAGAATTATCCACCACCTCCACCACCAACTCCTGCTCCTCCTCATGGTCATCATGGTCGTCGGTCGAGTCGTCCTCCTGATCCTCGTTTTCCTTCTCGCCCATATTGTCCAGCTCCGCCCAGTCCAACCCTGATTTCTCCCCCGTACACATGCCCCCGCCCTCTTGCTCATCATTCTCTTCGTTGTTGTTGTCGTCTTCCTCCCATTGTGTAACCATGGCCTTATCTCTTGTTGGCCTAGTGTGATCCCAGACCTTGTGGTTAAAATACGGGTATGTACTGTTAGCAGCCTCTGGCATTTGGCTGCCATCCTCTACTACCTTGGCGCGCGATTCTAGGACCATGAGGTCCAAGGGATGTCTGCCATCGGTGGCGAGGAGCCACACCTGAATGTCAACATCTTCGTTCAGAATGATGAACTCACGAGAGGGAGAGTGGTTGCGGGTGCGCGACGTAATGACCGGCTGCCATCTCTTGTCCCACCGATCAGATATGGAGGGCATCAGATTGCCTCCTCGACACATTGCGCATTGACGGCCTCCACCAACCCTCGAATGCTCAGTCATGTGAGGACTCCCAACGCAATTCTGCATTTGGAGTTGATGGCACATGAGATGTGGCCAAGAAACGGATATCTAGCTTTATAAGCATTCGTGAAGCGAATGATGTGGATCCTTATAACCTGAGAACAATTACCTAGTGTCAAGACTGAAGGCCCTACTGTGCAATTGTGTTAATATTGGAGCGTTCAAAGTTGAATCGGGAAAATCACTGGCTCGCAGGTCCAGCGACTTGGGCATCACCAGCGGGCTTTGCGTTTTCACGCTCGTTCGCAGTCTGGAGTTTCCTAGCCATGTCCTTGACCATTATCCTCAGAAGGCGATAGACTGGTTTGATGTCGTCCACATGGTGCTTGTTTTTAATAAGCTGTGGCGTGCCTGGCCAGGCCTAAGGCAGGAGGCAAAGACAACAATACACCCGATTTGAGGGTCGGATAACTTCTCGGGATCGAATGAGCGTGGCAGTATGCAGGCCTTGACCTCAGGACGGCAGTTCTCTTATGGGCCGCTCAGTTCCCCGGGATTCTTGAATCCAGAACCACCTTTTTGGATGTATGATATCGCCATAGCGCCTTCAGAAATAGAAGAGTTAGTTTGCAGCACTCTGACATTGTGAGTTCTAGCAGGTTATCATTTACCTACTCGGAGTCTTGAATGTCTGGCTCACAGTGGGGGTTGTCATCCGATTCTGACGTTTGACTGGGCAATGAAGGCTAATATTTAGCTCCATGTCCTGCGATTTGTGATTCTTAAGAGTATGAATGAATAATTGCTTACATTCTTTCCTTCCTGGCACGGGGGAAGTCTTGCGTTTACTCCTCTTCGCCTCCATTTCGTGAGGCTGGATAGCTGGGCGTCTGCACCAGACCAAAATGTCAATATTGCTTACTGGCTAATGATAGGAAGGATTACACTTACTTTCCCAAACCTACAGCGCTGTCTTGCGTTTTCTCAGCCACAGGGGGGGCTGGGGCTCTAGATAGAAACACAAGATTAATAATGTCCCCTAGTCAAAGATTAGGTGGTATGTAAATACCTTGCCTTTTGCTCGGAAGGTCTTCGCTTGTTGGCAGGTGATATTTCATCGAGAAGGAACGATTTGAAGGTTTAAAAAGGCGACCGAAGAGGAGAGCCGGGGGCGCGGATGGCTGATATCTTTGCGCGTGGATTTGGCAGGTTGAGCAATGATGGGATTGAGAAGAAGCTGGAGTAGATGTGGGTTATTATAGAGAGGTATCAGACCCCGTGTGTGTGCGCTGCCATGTTTGGTCGCCCTACAGGTACAAGGGTGTACAAACAAAGAGCTTCAGGGTGGTAAACAAACATTGAACCGTGGAACAGCATTAGGTAGAATTTGGCCCACGATTCCTCTGATCGGAGTGCTGTATTTCTGTAAGGGCCAAGAGAGCAGCTCGATCCATTGCGCCAGTCAGTCTATAGATCACAGAAATATATATATATCAGGAGTCTTGATCAAATGTCAAATAAAATTTCTAAGCCTAACGATTTTCACAACGCCAAGAGATATCATTGCCTGAGAGAAGCAGAACAGAGTCTCTTGGCATCCCTTGGGATTGAGGATTGATAAGATACGATCTAAGAGCCTCACCCTCTTAGGCTACCTCAGGCCGACTTGAACTTGATATGGCCAGATGCATGTTAGCAATGACAACATCGTTCTATTTAACAACTCCATGGAATACTAAATACTAAACTAAACTACTAACAGTAGAGATTTAGGTAGACGATCAATCTGTGCGTCACCATTCACCCTCTTCTAACAAAACTTGCACGTAGCCTCTTAGAGCTGTGTTCGTCATTGAACCGAGCATTACGCTTCTGCTCCTCCTGGCGATTCAAAACCTCCTTTGCAATTGAACCTAAATGCAGTAACTTAGAGGTAGGCTCGTCGCTGCATTCTGGATCGGACTTGGCCACACACTTCCATACCAAGTCACCGCAGATATGATCTCGTCACATTTGCAACGACATCTGCATATTCGGTCTGTTCACCAATTTGGTAGCCTGGGGGACACCATTTTCCGGGAATTGGATGTTGTCTCCAATAGAGGACGCTAAGCTACGCACACTGCCCTTGCGTCCCGTCATCGCATCAGCGGCTGAGAGCGAGCCAGAAAGGCTTCCCTTTGGGAAGTGAGAGGCATCTTGCTCTTACAGTTCGGCTGCATTGGACTGGTCGTCACCATCCCCGTCACCATCATCGACGTCAGGCTTTGGCGCGCCGACATGCATTTGGCCTATATGTACTGCTGGGTCATTGGCCCAATGCGAGACAACATCAATAGGGAGATATTGGTCCCTCGTCAGAGGTGGCGTCACTGGGGTGGACCCCTCACTGATTGCCGTTCCCAGTTTTCCAATGCAATTGCAATAGACCAAGAGATCCAGTGGATCATCAAGGACCGGGTTCGACAGGAGCCAGCCGCTTACCGTTTCATTACTCTCAATGAAGACATAATCTACCCAAGTTATCGGCTGCGAAGGTCATTGAAGCAGCAGTTGATCACTTTCGCCAGTTGCACCAAGTCTATAGCAGATCCTGGTTTGCAGTATAGTTCTCTCAATCATCGCTGACAATCCACAGATGTTATAGCAATCTAAATCAGCAAATGTTATTCTGTTGCAGGGAGCGGGACGCCAGTAAATCAATTGATAGTGGTTTGGGTTCTGGTCGTTAGTCCGGTCACAACTGGGCCAGACCCAAGTAATACGCAGAGCACGTGGACGTCCAAGTAGGTCACTCCAATCTATGTCACTGTTGTCAGTAAGTGAAAACCCAAAGCACGTGTATTATTCCAAGAACGACGCACCTGTTGGCGTAGGAGCGACAACAACCTGCCCTGGCGCTTGGGGAACGAGTTGCACAAATGGTGGGGGAGTGACAAGGACTTCCTCTGGTGGGGGAGGAGTGACAACTACTTCCGCTGGTGGTTCGGGAACAACCTGGCTGGCGGTTGGGCAGCAGGTAAACCTTATCATTGCAGGTAGGGGGCGACTGCAACTTGTCCTGGTGGGTTGGGGGCGACTACAACTTGTGCTGGCTGGTAGGGGGCGACTGCAACTTGTGCTGGCTGGTAGAGGGCNAGGGGAGTGGGGGGGCATGTTGTGCTGGTAGTGGGTAACCACATTGAGCTGGACCGTTCGTCGGTCGTAACACACCCGGAATAATCACCTACACAGGGGGGAATCCAGGCTGACCCTGTGGACCCTGCTGCGTGCCCTTCAACAGAGCCTGAGTACGATGGGCAAGGGTTCGCGTCAACTTCCGCCCACAGAGCTTGACAATCTGAACGATTGCGTCGTCCCCCTGCTGCATACTAAGAACATTATTCGCAGCTGATGCTGTGGCGAGTGTATCGCAGGCAGGGCCCAATCTTCTCATACCTTCGACGATATGTTGGAATTGGATGTGAGGCAACGAGTTCAAATCCGTATAGTGTCTTGCTACCATTTGATCCTTCACAATGTCCCGCCATGACGCAGAAAGTTGATCGCCTGCATGGCCATACCAGATGCCTATAGAAGCCTTATAGAGATTGATTTTCCGCCAATCTGGGAGCCTTGCAGTGACCACCCTGAGGTAATTAGGCCGAATTTGATAGATATGCCCTGGCAGAGCCTGCTTGTTTCCTGCATTTGGCATGTGGACGTACTGGACGTTATTGATATTGTGCCCCATGTTGATTGATTCTTGGGTTATATAGATGGTGGTCTTGGGGATAATAGTCTTGTGGTGTGAATACGGTAGATGTTGTGGATTTTCTGAACATAAGATGAATGTTGGTATGAACTCTCTTCTGTTGTGATAAATTGACATTATATAGACAACTCCTAGACCCTCCAGAGCGTTTGAAAGAATGATGAATTTGTTTCAAGATTGGCTAACAATTAGCAAAACTAACGCCCAAGGACACAACCCGCCGCTGTTTGATTCAAGATGAATAAAGGAAACATGGTATTGAAGCCGACCATAGGAGGAGAACTTCCCCGTATCTGTTCTTGAAGGAAACCATAGCTCACGCCAGACGATGGCGGAAAATAGGACGCTAAACTCATTTGATGACTGGTGATGAATCGGACCCAATGGGCGATACACACCCGTTAGGATCAACCCCAAACATAAACAGTACCAGTGCTGTAGAATCTATATACTTGGATATCCGAGATTGTGCTGCCTTCCACCATGCCTATCAAATTTTGATTCTGCCGCAAAACATACGCCCGGGCTGGTCCATACGAGAAACACCTACAAACTGCGCATGCAAATCTGGAGATTATCCTAACATCTACCATACCATATACATCATCTACAAATACTAATAAGGACGTGGAAAGAGATTCATCATGTTATGAATGCCAACAGCAGCGGGATTCCAACTATGAATCTAAACGGGAACCCATCTAACGTGAACTCGATGCATTTAGTGTTGAAAGTGCTCATCAGGATCTGATACTGAGAGACTGGACGACTCCATGTCTTCGTTACCCCAGAGGCAGAAGCATTGTGAATGCGCTGGGGAAGCAATTGGGGACATTGATGGGTTTAAGCATGAACACCGCAATCTGTGGGCTGACCCATGGGGGCCATTCACCAGTGCGTACAATTTCAAACTGGCATCTTGGCTCATTCAGAATAAAGTATCTAAGTTCCAAATCAATGAATAGTTCTCAAATGGCCTGAGTAACCCCACATCAGTCGACTTTAGCTCTATGCATACACTTGAGAACCATCTCCGGTTCTTGGATCCGCATTGCGCATATCTGCAATAGTTTGAAGAATGGGCTGAAGATTGCTGGAGAACATTACTATTCTTCTATCGCAACGCTCTAGACTGTGTCAGATATCTCCTTCGCCAGATCGCATACTGAGACAACTTAGTCTACGCGGCACTAGGTGAATATGACTAAGGTGAAAACAGGATATATGCAGAGATGGATACACCGGACATGTGGTGGGACGTTCAAGTACATCATCACAGGCTGTTTTATGGAAACGTTTCCTGACCGATTTTAGAAGAAATTTGCGCCCTGTGCGACTGTAGTTCCCGTGATTGTCATGTCAGATCAGCCCCATCTTTGCAACTTCTCCGGCGACTAGAATGTGTGGCCCGTCTATATAATGCTCGGAAATCTTCCATCAACCCGGCGCAAGAGTCCTGGATCGATGGCTGTTCTCCTTCTTGAATTATTGCCCGTCCCCACCAAACTCTCAAAGTCCTCCTCAGCAGCCAAATGGCATAGGCAAATCAATGCCGATACGCTACAAGGTGTATTCAAAATCTTGTTTGAGCTCTTACAAGATCTGGCACTCGACAACGTCAAATTTGACTCTGCCCATGGGAAGGTCCGGAGGTGCTTCCAAATCTTGTCTGTGTGAATTAGGGATCATATGGAAAACGTTGCCCTACACGGGATAAAACCAAAGGCCTGCCCTATATGTGAGGTACCTTCAGGGGACTTAGGAAGTGACACTAAGAAGAACAAGTATCACGCTGGAGATTATACAAGATATGCATGTGGCAATAGAGAAAATGACCACCAGTCGTCAGAGTCGGACGATACCGGTGTACCGTTTGACACTTTCGGGATCAATATTGGGCCCGGTATATTTCATGGGCTCTACCGGGCTTCTGTGCCTCAACTTCACATGCCAGATTTGCTCCATACAATTTATCTCGGATTATTCAAGCACATGATGGACTGGATCCAAGGCTTTCTCAAGAAGCACGCGCAACAACAGGCTTTTGACAACGCCTGGAAGGCATTACCACTGAACCTGGGCTTTTGTATTCCTAAAAATGCCTACCAGGAGATTAAGCAGTGGCAAGGAAAAGATATTAGGACCCTAGGACGTTGTCTTTTGAGAGTTCTTGCTGTGGCACAAATATCATGGCACACTGCCGAAGCCACACTACTAACAGGGTAACTTATATGGAAGATTATCTGTAACAGTTTCACAAGATGAAAGATATCTTCTTCGAGTTTCAAGTATCTAAATGCACACAGACTAAGATTGACGAAGGGCGAAGTGAACTGCGAGGCCAAAGGGAGCAGATGGAGCAGCCAGCGGTCCGCTCCAAGCTGTGACAAGTCCACGATGACCATCGCGAAGAAGAAAACCGCGGACGCATAGACTTGATCTATTCCGAGTCCCATTTCTACTTGATCAAGATGCATCTTCTAAGTCACATTCGTGATCAAATATATCAGTTCGGGTATATCCTGATGTCTTCCACCGAGTATGGGGAGCTTACACATAAGGATCAAATTAAGGACGGATGGCGACAATCTAATAAAAACAATCCCGCACCACAGATCCTGCACAAAGACGTTCGTTGGCACAGGATCTGGATGAGACTTTTGACATTGGACTCCATCCGATGTCGTGGAGCCGATCTCCCTACCGACACCTTGGAACATTTAGGTACAACAAGTACAGATGCAGCACCAGCCCCCCTTACCAGGATCCTGAAGGGACGTCATGACGATGTAACCGACGTTATGGATTTTTGTAAGGTCATGGAGGTATCACCCAAGAGCTTGTATCGCAAAATGATTCGATATAGCCAGAGTAAATTACTGACTGAGCACGGCCTTCCTCTGGACCCAGCCATACTTCGAACTCTGCCTGTCGAACTACTGACCCAGCTTGTAGTACCAGTTCCCGCGTTCCAAGAAACCGAAGTTTACGATATCCACCATGCACACAGTGCCGGCCATCCGCTATTCAGCAATCAGGAGAGTCGAAATGATTGGGTTTGGGTGCAGGCTGGAGGGGAAGAGATGTATGGTCCGCTGAGACGGCGTCTCCCAGCCAAGCTCATGGTGCTCTTCAAAATTAGGGACTACACCTCTGATGGAGGTGTTAGGCGACTTGGAAGCGTTGACATGGTGAGCACGTGAAACACTGGACGCCCATCTGACGCTCATGGCCTTGTTACTGTGCAGCAGAGCGCAGATGCGTGGGAGTTTATGATTGTGGACATAGGGATGATCCTTGGACTGGCACACCTGATCTCAGAGGCCGACCGGTGTTGGCTTGTGAACAGCTGGATTGATTTGAGGACATTTAATGAGATTTATTAATCTTACACAGAGCTTGCTCCAGTGTGCATACGTATCATGCCTACTAGTAGGGTTTGGGTGATTATTTAGTAGGGAATCCGGGAGCGTGCAATGCATAGGGTCGAGTATTGTGCAAACTCTGTCTAGGCATGCCGATCATCTATTTCAAGTTAGTGGTTTTTATAGAACTATCTAGAACTGAAAGAAGGTGATGGAGAATCATTGCACCATAAGGATCGTGATTGTGATTATGCCAGTGACGCAAATGCGACCTCAGGAATGTGTCTGTAACAGGAGCACCCTCTAGGAAGATGGATGCTAAGGTTGCGACCGCACCAATGTCTCAAAGTAGAATAAAGAAAAACGTAAAGTTTTAATAAAAGAATCAACCAGTAAAACTTAATATCGTTATGCCTGAAAGCTTTACTCCATTCAAGTTCTTCTCGAGGGTAGATCATTCTCAGGGTAGGGTGTTCTTCGCTTATAAGTAGTAGATATAGATTTAGAGCCAAGTAACACCCCATCACTACCTTCACACCTCACAAGCATCCTGCTTAGCTCAGCATTATTCTAGACACCCTCTCCTGCAGAATAAACCTTCGGAGATGTCTGAGAGCTCAGACATAGTTAAGCCCACGAACCTGAAGTGGTTTCTGCAATGTATCTCCAATACAACCGCATGAGAGCAAACTGCTTACAATCGCTGACATCCCAGTGGCGAACTGTATTGTCAACACCTGGACTATATGTCGGTCAGACTCACTGGCCCATCAGCATTATCGTCTTCATACAAGCTTCGTAGTTATTTGTCTCTACTCTATTCACATACTTTATTTGATTAACTATTCCACTCCCCCAGTCAGATGTATTATTGTGTTGGCTTCCACAGGGGCTATGCGGAACCAATCCAATGTTTACTACCTTTACCGTGACTAGACTAATGCCTCTAGAGTCCAATTACTTCCCTCAGATATGGTACACTACATGGGGTTGGCACAGACGCACTATGCAGTCAGTTCCAGAAGCAATCCTGATTGTTCCTGAAACTCCCGATCGACCTTCTGGTGGACTCCCATACTACCCACCGGCTAGTACAAGGTTCCCTATGCCCATCAGGTGTCTAATTCCACCAAAGTAGACGACCTCCCATTGGGCGGTCACCCACACCTCCCCTATATATCCTACAAACAGCTTCCAGTCGGTTGGACGGTGATGACGTATACGGTGTTGTGAGAACTTCTTCAATCCTTAGATTTTCTATGGCCTTTCTCAACAACCTATGTGTTCGCCATATGCGTAGGGTCCTAAGATCGGGGCCAGATGGTGGTGTTGGACTCTCAAGTCAAGTTACCAACTGGTCCTAACCACTTCTGTAGCCGTACCAAGGTCTGGTATGCTTAAAGCACCAGCGGCACCAGTAACATCTAATCCCGGACTCCCTTTGGGCTATTCTTTTAAAGTCCCTGTATAGCTCCGCCAATCAAGGTAGGGTAACAGGATCTCAAGGTAGGGTAACTGGGACCGAAAGATAGGGTAACATGATATCCAAGTTAGGGTAACTTTACCCTGTCATTGGTAAAATCCTGTCTGAAGTCCGCACAACCCCCCATAAGGTGTCTATGGAGCCCCGTCTAACCTACCTATTGTTTACTTGAGTTCCGTAGAATAATCCCTCCGAAAGGTTACCCTGTCTAATAAGGTCACTTTCACTACTTGGGTTACCCTGTCTTGCCCTTGGGCAAGCGGCTTCTAAAGTTCACTATGTTGACTTCTAGGTACTCATCCTAGTCTACTTGGTATACTTAGAATACAAGACCTTCTTTACCATGGTTACCCTTTGGTAACCCTGCTGGGCATGTCAGGTGGTCACTTGTAGCTACCTTTCTCAAGGGAGGTTACACCTTGAGGAAATGGGGAAGAGGAAGAGTAGCAGAAAGGTAATCAGGATGCTGGGGCAAGGCGACATCCCATCAGGATGCAATCGATGGTAGCTAGGCGAGTCAGGCCGCAGAGGACGCAAAAGGCAAATGCAACGTAGCACAATAGGCATTGGACACAGGGGACATAAGAAATACGTCGCTTGCGTAAGGACGCAAAGCCAACGTATCAGACGAAGGGTATATTTTGGCTGATCATTATGGGTCCACGAGCAACTGGCGTCCGTCTGACAAGAGATACTTCCTGCAATCGGGAGGTGGTTGAAATTCCGACAGTCATCGGGCCACTATTTACTGTTTGGCCAGCTGCCTGTGACCCATGATGCCTAGTGGATGCTGTGCCTTCTTCCCTATTGAGCTCTTCTATATCAAGTTCAGTATCTAATTCAGGTTCCTCAGGTTCATCTAGGATTTGGTACGCATCGCTGCTATTGTCGCATAAACGACCAGTTTGCAAATACTCTTTTCTATCGGGCTCCATTTCAGGTTGGATATCCGCCCTGGCTTTTATGCGTGATCTCCGGGGACACTTGGGTAGCCTTACGAGAACACTAGTTTCATTTGGCCCCGGAGAAGACATCCAACGTGATGGTTGCTGGTTTGACGTCCGAGAGGTGCCCGATTGGTTGTGCTGTGTTCCCGATTTGGATCCCCTGCTGCCAAGTACAATGTCCCTCCTACACCTGTTCTGCTTGCTTGCTTGTGTTCCAGGAGTTGGCTGACTTGTGGATTCCATTGAATCTGGTACAACATGGCGTCTATGCCGAACCAGGTTGCCTATTTGGGGAGTTGGTGGACTGCGTGAATTGGCTTGTTCCCTATGTATGGTGCAAGACTAGATGCTTAGTTATAGTTAAGTAAGAGAATTATCGGGATATGGGGATGTCGGAGAATTGGATGGATGATGGGTATTGCAAAGAGCAGGAGTATACAAAGGTATCTTGGATTCGACAGGACATGTCAAGTCTTATACACTATTACATAGGGCCGGGGAAAGGGATCCTCACAGACTATCACTCGGTATTGAATGCAAAGTCACGCCTCTGGAATCTGGTTTTCTATATCTCAACATTTTCTTTGTTATCTAAACATGCTCAATTCTCGTAGTTTCGAGTCTGAGGTGTGAAACGGTTCGAGGAGATGGGTGTTGCTAAGGTAGGAGGCAGGGTGAAATCTAGCCATAAAGGGTATTGGTTACCAACATTAATACTGGCGAGACATATGCCATAACCAAAATGGATCAGAACACTTGAAAAAAAAATCGATGTATCGGGACCTCGAATCAACACCACTGAACATCCAGGTAACAGCATTCACAGTCCCCTAACACCAGTCCGGTTGTGGATCGAAAAAGCCAGACGAGCTGAGTCCGGAAGTAAATGAAGTACGAGCACTCCTGAGGCGAGTCGAAGCTGGGAGTCACTGTTGCCACAGTATGGGGGAAAGGGCATCTCTATCTTACACAGTGTCTGGCGCATGAGATCACAATAGGTATGAGAAGCTAAAGCAAGGGTGCAATGCTATGATTACTGAGACACTAGCTAAAAAACACACTACACCGTAGAAACAATTCCAGACATTCCAACGGCAAAACAGCATCACAAGCAGAGAGTGCTTGAGAAAAATAAAAAAGGGCAAAGAACATGCATCAAACGCCCAAATCATATTTTGGCAATCAGGCAGCTTCGTAGATATAGCTTTGGCTTTTACGTTTTCGTGCCCATTGCCATGGCGACATTTTGGGAACCAAGCGCCTGAGGCACTGTGGGCGCAGGATGAATCGTGGGAAGCAATGCAAGAGTGGGGGTTGTAGAAACCGGCACAATAGACACAACATTCTGAGCTGTTGGAGGGGGAGCAATCGTAGCAGCATCTCAGGTCCCAGGAGCAGGAGGGACTGTGGGGCTGACATGGGAGAGGGGGGCAATGGGTGTATGTGTAACGATCCTTCCCTCCGGGCGATACTTGCAGCAGGTAACAACTTCCGAGATTCTCGTACACTACTTTGGTAGCCAAACACGCTTGCTCCTATCGTGTAGTCAAGAACTCGCTAACAGAAACTTTATTCGCCAGGAATCGTGATAGTAAAGATAACTTGAATTGATAGTATAAGAAAGTACTTAGATGGTTGCGTGAGGAACTAACTACTTGTAGGTTTTTTTTTTTTTGTTTTTTTTTTTATATCAACTTGCATTTGTTTACAACTACCGGGTACAAAACAGGCATGCATCTTCAGATATGGCCAAGAAAAAACCCCGATCCAACCTGGCGCCAGTGGAAAAAGCCATCATCCCAAGACCCTCTGGTGTGGGCCCAAACGCACGATCCCGCAGACAAGAGAGAAAAACAATATCGGCTGGCCGAGGCGGACGACAGAGTAAATCCCCAAAACCTTACAGGCAGGAAACAACAGGAATACCACTCGCCATAAACTCATACCCCCTTACAAAAAGAACACTGCCTGCGCAGCGAAACAAGGAAGGAAACGTCTAAACAATACAAATGAAGGGAAAGACAAACAAGAGCAACCCATGAGAAGGAAAACCCAACCGAGACATAGAGTAACCACTACACTAACGATCTCAGAAAGGGGCCGGCCATCACTCTTGAAGCGAAAACGAGGAGCAATCATAACACGCAAGAAACCAGCAGAAATTGCATCGTACCAAGGCTGAAAGTTGTTCAAGGAGGCGGTGCAATACCATGAACAGTCGTAAGCGAGGAATGCGACCGGGGGCAGCCTCGGGGGGCGAGTGGAGCCACCAGGCAGAGAGGATGCCAGCCGAGAGAATGAACCAAGCTGACCGTGTAACCGAAGGGAAGGGAGGAACAAAGGGGGTGGCTGTAACCGGGCAACGGGACGAAACGACAAGGCTTGGAGAGGGGGTGGAAGGCAAACAACTCGCTAGAAACAACCGACAAAGAGGCCATGCTCGAGAGAGTTCGGACCAAGAGGAAGATAGCGAGTACCGCGAAGTTACTTACCGAACCTTTCCCCAGCGAGGGACAAACCATACAACCAAGGGCGTACTCTCACCAAGGTCCGGACACCGTAACGCCGACCATAAACGTAGAAAGAAGTAAAGCCGACTGGAACGATCGCTAAGGGAGGCTTGCGACCTTGGGACGAGGGGGTGGGTGAGAGGAGCCTTCATACAACTTGTTGGACAACGCTTGCTCAAGGCGAGGCCATGATAGAAG
Source organism: Tuber microsphaerosporum (assembly GCA_003521225.1). Taxonomy (NCBI): domain Eukaryota; kingdom Fungi; phylum Ascomycota; class Pezizomycetes; order Pezizales; family Tuberaceae; genus Tuber; species Tuber microsphaerosporum. The sequence goes on from QOVD01001835.1 coordinate 110,372, forward strand.
AGGAAAAAGGTACTGTCATCACCCTCCTAGGCAAAGAGGCCATCACAGGAGAGGAGAGGGAGGGGGTGGAGTTGATGATGATTTCTCATAGTGTTGAGATTTCAATCACAGGAGGTGGAGAGGAGATCGTTCGTGACTAACTAGTCGTCCGTTTTTTTTTTCCTTTTTTCTCTTTTTTTCTTTTTTGTATTTTTTATTTTAATTTTTATATCAAGTATATTTGTTTTACGACTGCCGGGGCACAAAAACTGCATGCATCATCAGATATGGCGGAAAAAAGCCCCACCATCCAACCTGGCGCCAGAGGAAAAAGCCATCATCCTAAGACCCTCTGGTGTGCGCCCAACCGCACGATCCCGCAGACAAGAGAGAAAAACAACAGCGGCTGGCCGAAGCGGACGACAAAGCAAAGCCCCAAAACCCTACAGGCAGGAAACAACAGGAAAACCACTTGCCATAAACTCCTACCCTCTGACAAACAGAACACTCCCTGCGCAGCGAAACAAGGAGTGAAACGTCCAACCAATACAAACGAAAGCAAAGACAAACAAGAGCAACCCATGAGAAAGAAAACCTAACCGAGACATAGAGTAAACACGTACACTAACGATCTCAGAAAGGGGCCGGCCATCACCCTTGAAGCGGAATCGAGGGGCAATCATACCACGAAACAAACCAGCAGAAATTACATCGTACCAAGGCTGAAAGTTGTTCAAGGAGGCGGTGCAATACTATGAACAGTCGTAACCGAGGAATGCGACCGTGGGCAGTTGCGGGGCGAGTGGAGCCACCAGGCAGATAGGGTGCTAGCCGAAAGAGTCAACCAAGCCGACCGTGTAAGCGAAGGGAAGGGAGAAACAAGGGGGAGGCTGTAACCGAGCCACGGGACGAGACGATCGGACGAGGAGAGGGGGTGGAAGGCAAACAACTCGCTAGAAAGAACCGACAAACAGGCCATGCTCGAGTTATTTCGGACCGTGAGGAAGACAACGAGTACCACAAAGTTACTCACCGAAGCTTTCCCCAGCGAGGGACAAGCCATAGAACCAAGGGCATACTCTCACCATGGTCCGGACACCGTAACGCCGACCATAAACGTAGAAAGGAGCAAAGCCGACCGGGGCGACCGCTAAGCGAGGCTTGCGACCGTAGGACGAAGGGGTGGGTGAGAAGAGCCTTCAAACAACTTCTAGGACAACGCTTTCTCAAGGCGAGGACACAATAAAAGAAGTAGAAGGTAGTGTCGTCACCCTCCTAGGCAGCGAGGCCATCACAGGAGAGTAGAGGGAGGGGGTAGACGTGACGATGATTTCTCATGGTGTTGAGATTTCAATGGCCGGAGGTGTAGAGGAGATCGTTCGTGTCTAACTACTAGTCGGTTTCTTTTTTCTCTTTTTTTTCTTTTTTTCTTTTTTTTATATCATGTATTCGTTGTTAGGTACAAGAACTCGCATGCAGCGCTAGCTATGGCATAAACAAAACCTTAATCCCACAAAACAAATCCTCCCTGGACCAAAGGAAAAAACCATAACCCCAAGACCCTCTGGTATGGGCCCAACCGCACATCTCGCACATAAGACAAATCTCCCCTACGAAGAGAAACCCCACTGCATCGGCAGGCCGAGCGCCTCAAAGCAAGGAACTTACATCAAACATGAAAGCAAGAAGCGACAGGAAAACCTTCTCCGTAGACTCCAACCAGCCCTAAAGGGACAACAAAAGAACAACCACTATGAAACGAGAAAGCCAACATGAGATACCGCAGTGAACTATTGGGGGTTGCCAGTGCCTATTGGAGGCGGGCTGATCATTACAACTCTAAACCCAAGGCGTAGGACAATCTGTCAAGGAGCTGGTGCAATACCATGACGACGCATAACCGAGGGGAGCGACCGTGGAAGAGCTGCAGGGGGAGGCGAGAGGAGCCACCTGGTAGTAAGGTACCAGCTAAGGAGAGGAGGGTAGCTATCACGGAGCAACCGGACGAAACCGAGAAGGAGGACGAAGGGTAGCCAACGCGCTACAAACAGGAGACTAGCAAGCCATATCCGAACGTTTTCCGAAGTTGAAACGAAAGACGAGGCCGAGATGTTACTGACCGAAGCGTTCCCCATCAAGGGTACAGGCTCGCGAGACGAAGAGGTACTTCCGTAAGAAGTCCTGACATCGCAATGCCAACCGTAAACGTAGAAAGAAGGGTTTGCGACAGTGCAAACGCTAGGCGAGGGCAGCGAAGCGAAAGCGGGGAAGGAGAGAGGAGCGACCGTGAACCCCCTAGACAAAGAC
>QOVD01001836.1:430-18168 GCA_003521225.1 Tuber microsphaerosporum
CCCTTTTTTTTTCTTCATTTTATTCTTTTCCGTTTCCCTCATCCCTACTGCATGCGCATTGGCTCACTTCGGCTTCTTTCTTTCTTTCTTTCTTTCTTTCTTTCTTTCTTTCTTTCTTTCTTTGGTTCGGTTCGGTTCGGTTCGGAAATACGGTTTTTATGGGTGGACGGATTGGATTGTAGTAGGGTAGGATTATCATATCTAACCTTTCAATGAATTTGAATTTGAATTTGAATATTTTTTTTCTTCTTCTTCCTTTTCGGTTGTCTCTCTGTACTTTTTTCTTCCCTCTTTCTGGATTAATTGTTGTATGTAGGGTAAGGCTACTACTCTATACAAAGAAAAAACCAATTACCGGATTCCAGGCCTTTCTTTCTTTCTTTCGCTACTGTATGTCCTTCTCCCTGAAGTGCTCATGGAAATAACGGATGGTAAAGATCTCTCAACCCCCCCCCTCCTCCTTCTAGGGACTATGTGTAGGTAGCAAGAAGGCGGGCAAGCAAGCAGGAAGACAGGTGAGAGAGTGAGCAAGATTGATGGTAGCACACATCCGGCCCAAGGGTAAAATAAGCCACAAGAACCACCATCACACGGCGGGTGAGTTATATTTGAAACATACAAGTACAAAACCACAAGTTTGAGGAATTTCCAAAAGTGAAAATGAAATGAGAACGTTATATCATAAAAAGTACATGATGATGGCGACGGTGAATCAAAGTAATAAGAGCCCGACCTGAAAGCATGGACGACGAAATATGACAAAAAGGAAACAAGGTGCCTGAATATCCTAGTTTAAATATAGCTGGTGACTTGATCTTCATTGAAACCTGTGCGATATGTGATTCCTTTCCACCAATGGATGGGAGGAAAGTCCGGAACAAGACGGCCATCCTGAAATGTAAAACAGAAAAAAACCACTTGTCAAGTTTCTTCAAAGGTCTTAAGTTCGTGGGAAATAGGGACCTTGTTAATTCTCCGGTTGTGCCTCTGGGCCAGCACCCGCTGGTTCCGGTTAACGAGGGTAGGTGTCAGGTTCCTCAGGCGCACCAGGTTGGGGTTGTACAACCCACTGCTTCAACTCATGATCGTACCATTTTCCGCCCTCTGCCAATGGTATGAATTCATAGCGGCGGCCACCACCCGTAGCAGGCTGTCCTCCAGCGGGCGGGGGAGCTGGTGGTGCGCCATAGGGGGTGGCGGGATGGTGGTAACCAGATGCTGGTCCAACATCGTATGGTGGATAACTCGTGGAAGGTGGGGCCGGATTTGCAGGGGGAACAGAGGGGTATGGGTGGTTAGGGTTATTGCCATCTGGGTTGATCTGATGGCTGTCTCTGGAAGTGGCAGATGATGTATAACCTGTTCCAGAAAATCAAAATCTTCTAATTCTTCTAATTCGAGAAAACGGTGTGTCTGAATATAAAACCTGGGGGGTAAGGAAAGCCTGCCTACCTATGTCACGATTTGGGTAGTGGCGGGACATGAGCTCACGCTCGTTGCTCCACTTTTGTGAGTCTACCTTGAGCGACTGAACCTGAGCCTGTGTGGAATACAGTTAGATATGTATAAATCTTGTTTAAATGACTAGAGCGAGTGCTTCATACCTCTGTTAGAGGCCTATAACCGAAGTACCAGTAACCGTCAACTCCCTAAAAACAACAGTAAGTCAGTCGACTAGGAACATCAAGTATAGCAGGGAGAAGCTACATACCTGGTTGTGCCCTGGTCTCGAATACGCATTATTCCCTAAGTATCGAGGGAGATCCGTTTGAATCACTTGTCGTATTATGCCATCCCCGGGTAGAAAAAAGGGAAGCTCCTGTCTAGGTGGGGCCCTGCTGTCCTCATATCTATAGCCTTGTGGATAGTCACCGCTGGGGTATGCTGACATCTCGAAGCTGGAATGTATATAGGAGAGAATGGGAGTTCACTACCTTGAAGAGCGTTTGCGAGATACTGATGCTTTTAAATGGCTGGGGGAGAGGGGTAGGGCAGTACGAGTACAAGTATTTCCCAGGGAGAGGAGAAGGGGCTGGTTGTGGGTATAATTTGCTTTTCCTCGAATAATGGGGAAAGATGATGAGTGCAGTGAAGCGGCTTCCCCCAGGAAAAGGAAGAACTCTCAAAATATACAGGTACGACTGTCAAGAGATAGGTAATAAGAAAGAAAAAAGGGTTCAAGAAGAAGGTGCTGGGAGAGGAGAGGAGGAAACGATGATTCCCAAGGCTGAACAATGCGGGGTATTAGGGTGGCCTCGCAGACTCTCGCTGCTGTAACACCTCCACCACATCCCTCCCGCCCGGCGCCGGCGGTGGTTCCATTCCGGTGTACAAGATGTCTCGAACGCTCTCCACCGTCGCGGGTCTCTGGCAGGAGTGGAAAACGGGCATCAGTGGTGCGCCCTCTGTCGAGTCGCTAGAAGCCAGGTATGGGCCTAAGTGGCGCACCAGCCAAGCAGAGCGCAAGTTCTATTCCAGGCGGAAGGTCATCATCGAGGAGATCACGAAGCGCATCGGGGCCGGGATGGATGCATGGAGGGCTGTGGAGGAGGTGGAGGGCATGCGCGGCGCAAAGAGTCTAGATGGGTTGAGCAAGATGATTGTCGAGAGGAGGAAAGGAGGTGGGGGTGGGAATAGTCAGGGACAGGAAGAGGACGGGGATGAGGATGATGGGGTAGTTGGTAGTTGGTAGTTGGTAGTTAGTTTCTCTTTATTTTCTCTTGGGGATTTATACTTTTACTACTTTGGATAAATGTGTTATCAACTTTCTTTCCCCTTCACACCATTCACCTAACCGCACATCCTCCCCAATCCTCCGATTATATACCGGTATCCAACATCACACAACCTCAAGAACAACCCCTGCTTCCCCGGACGAATAGGAAGTCTTATTCCTCTCATTAATCAATTTAAAATTTCGTCCTCGTTCGTTCGGAGACTCCTTGGGCGGGAGACTGAGCGCAAACCTAATCTAGAATTCTCTGTGTGTTCGGCGATGCCAAGCTGCCTACTTTCCTGAAAAGGAACCACATCAAATATATCTGAGGGTGTTGCTTCTAGTTTATCACGCATATTCTTAGCACGGAATTAAAAAAATTAGCCCTATTGACACCGTTAATCCCATATCCTAGAGGACTCCTTTGAAGGATTTTTCTTTGGTCAAAAAAATCGATTGCGTTGCCATTGTTTTATTGCATGTGGTGTGTTGTTTTCTTCAATAGTTTCTAAGTGCTTATTATTGCGCTCAGTCTCCCTGCCCTAGGAGTCTCCGTTTTATGGGCGGACGGATTGTAGCAGGGCAGGATTATCATATAGAACCTTTCAATGAATTTGAATTTGAATTTTCCTCCTTTCCGGTTGTCTCTGTACTTTCTTTTTCTTTTTTCTCCCTCTTTCTGGATTAATTATTGTATGTAGGTAGGGTAAGGTTACTACACTATATAAGAATGTTTGTGAAAAAAAGAAAAAAAACCAATTACCGGATCCCAGGCCTTTCTTTCTTTCGCTATGTCCTTCTCCCCGAAGTGCTCATGGAAATAACGGATGGTAAAGATCTCTCAACCCCCCCGTCTAGGGACTTTGTGTAGGTAGCAAGAAGGCGGGCAAGCAAGCAGGAAGACAGGTGAGAGAGCGAGCAAGATTGATGGTAGCACACATCGGGCCCAAGGGTAAAATAAGCCACAAGAACCACCATCAGGTGAGTTATATTTGAAACATACAAAACCACAAGTTTGAGGAATTTCCAAAAGTGAAAATGAAATGAGAATGTAATAAAAAGTACATGATGATGATGGCGACGGTGAATCAAAGTAATAAAAGCCCGACCTGAAAGCATGGACGACGAAATATGACAAGAAGGAAACAAGGTGCCTGAATATCCTAGTTTAAATACAGCTGGTGACTTGATCTTCATTGAAACCTGTGCGATATGTGATTCCTTTCCTCCAATGGACGGGAGGAAAGTCCGGAACAAAATGGCCATCCTGAAATGTAAAACAGAAAAAAAACCCAATGGAAACCTCGGGAGCCTAGAAAAAGAGGATATATAGCGTCGTATAAAAGAAAAACACAAGTCCATATCCACGACCTGTCCACGACTTCACGTCTTCAAAAAAGTTCTGAAGGCCGGCTTTCATCTGCTCCATCGTGCGTAACCTCCCCGGTTTCATCCGCTTCGTCGCACATAATCTCTTCATAGCTTGACCAAGTGCCCACGAGTTGGTACCTTGAGAGGTAGCGAAAGAACGGAATGACTGGTGGACGCTCGGCCCATCTAGGAAAAAAGAGGCTGGCCAAACGAGAGTAGACCAACCAGATATTCAAAATAGCATGGCAATGAGAATTCAGGGCATCCTAGGGTCCATAGATGGTTCCGAGGCGGAATGAAAAACTCCTGGACCTGGGTTACAAGGATAGCCGATCCGGGAATGGCATTCATGGTAAAATTTCTCCTAAGGCAAACCCGGATCTGGATTTCCAGTAATATTGGAGCCAAAGGAAGTTCGCTGAGGTGGAAATCCGGCGCCGCCAGAAAATTGGTGAGTAAAAGCAAATACTACCTTCCCGGTTAGGCTAGGTAGGAATAAAGAAAAAGTGAAAGAAAGTGGTAGGGTTGTAAAAATGAAGGTAGTCCCTCAAGGTTGGCTGAGCAGAATCATGGAAATTGTTAAACTTGGGTAATGTAACTTTTGCGTCCAAAGGCCTATGGGTCCCGATAAAAAAAACATATGGTTGCTTGTCAAGTTTCTTCAGAGGTCTTAATTTCCTCGGAAATAGGGACCACCTTGTGGTGGATAGCCTGAGTACCCTGGTGCATCCGGGCCAGCACCTGCTGGGGGGTCCGGTTGACGACGAGGGTAGGTGTCAGATTCCTCAGGCGCACCAGGTTGGGGTTCTTCTCGCGGGGGCCTGGGTACTGGGGCGGGTGCACTTTCTGGAGGAACGTAGGAGGGTTGTACAACCCACTGCTTCAACTCATGATCGTACCATTTTCCGCCCTCTGCCGTTGGTATGAATTCAAAGCGGCCAACCGGAGCAGGCTGTCCTCTAGTGGGCTGGGGAGCTTGCGGTGCGCCATAAGGGGTGGTGGGATGAGAGTAACCAGGTGGTAATCCGTACGGTGGATAATTCGTGGGAGGTGGGGCCGGATTTGGAGGGGGAACAGAGGGGTATGGGTGGTTAGGGTTATTGCCATCTGGGTTGATCTGATGGCTATCTCTGAAAGTGGCAGATGATGTATAACCTGTTCCAGAAAATCAAAATCTTCTAATTCGAGAAAACGGTGTGTCTGAATAAAACCTGGGGGGGCAAGAAAAGCCTACCTAGGTCACGATTTGGGTGGTGGCGGGACATGAGCTCACGCTCGTTGCTCCACTTTTGTGAGTCTACCTTTAGCGACTGAACCTGAGCCTGTGCAGAATAGAGTTAGATATGTATAAATCTTGTTTAAATGACTAGAGCGAGTGCTTCATACATCTGTTAGAGGCCTATAACCGAAGTACCAGTAACCGTCAACTCCCTAAAAACAACAGTAAGTCAGTCAACTAGGAACATCAAGTATAGTAGAGAGAAGCTATATACCTGGTTGTGCCCTGGTCTCGAATACGCATTATTCCCTAAGTATCGAGGGATATCCGTTTGAATCACTTGTCGTTTTATGCCATCTCCGGGTAGAAAAAAGGGAAGCAGCTCCTGTCTAGGTGGGGCCCTGCTGTCCTCATATCTATAGTCTGGTTGATAGTTGCTAGAGTATCCTGACATCTCGAAGCTGGAATGCAGTAAACAGGGGAGAATGGGAGTTCACTACCCTGAAGAGCGTTTGCGAGATACTGATGCTTTTAAACGGCTGGGGGAGAGGGGTGGGGCAGTACAAGTATTTCCCAGGGAGAGGAGAAGGGGCTGGTTGTGGGCACAATTTGCTTTTCCTCGAATAATGGGGAAAGATGATGGAGTGCAGTGAAGCAGATCCCCTAGGAAAAGAAAAGAAAAAACTCTCAAAATATACAGGCACGACTGTCAAGAGATAGGTAACAAAATAAAAAAGGGTTCAAGACAAGAAGAAGGTACTGGGAGAGGAGAAGAGAAGACGATGATTGCTCTGGGCTCCCAAGGCTGAACAATGAGGGGTATTAGGGTCGCTGCTATAACACCTTCTCCACAGACCATCGCTGACTGTTATCAGAGAGAACCCAGTTTTCTCCCCCTCCCCCAGAGCTGAAATCGGAGGCTCAAATCATATGACGTGGTCTGCAGTCAGATGCTAAACTATACAGTACCGAGCACACTAAAGTACAGAGAGACATACAAGGATACGTCTTGCTGGTCAACCTCAAACACCCGTCCCATAACCTCTTGCCAGACCTTGTACTTGAACCATAGCTTCCAACTCTTGCGGGGTGGTTTAGGACTTTCCGCAAAAGAATGTTTCAACTCCCTTCTCCTCAACCCCTCACTCTCGCGAGATGGAAGGATGAGAGAAGGCATCGGTACAGCACCAGCATAGATCTGCTTCGGGGGGGAGTATGATATGGGGCTTCTCAAATTAGCTAAAATCAGACATACCGCGTATCCTTTCTTCAAAGCGTCCTACAATACTAATCTACTACGGTGCATCGAGGGTGCTGTGCGTTAAGGTAAACCTAAGTTTTGCTGGTATGAATAACCGATATGCAAGCAAATTTAGTTCCAGTTGGCTACTCTCTTCCCGGCTCCGAACGGACTAGCGAAAGGGAGTTCATCCACATGTACGAGTCCTGTCTTCCGGAGACCCTGGCCCAAGCCATCTGAGGATGCTCATCATCTAAATGAGGGGTTATTCAGTCAAGTAAAAGCGGCGAGGGTGCAGGTAACAGCGCGTACCCGATTTCCCTATCGCCGCCTGCCACACATAAACATTTGCTCCCTGGGATCCTGGCCGGTTCAACCAGCGCATCCTGGCAAGCATTGTCGGGTAAAATAAACTTGTGTTTGTACTCGTTCTCGTGCTCGAACAACAACGCTAGGGTCTGGCCCCCAATGGGTGCACCAGAGGAGAGAAAGAAAGAAAAAAGCATGCATCCTTCTATGCCAAGATAGTCCGATTTTCATCGATCCCCAGACTGTTGAAAGGAATAATTTTAACCGCTGCTCTATCGTACTCGAACGCGTGCTGCTGGTAATGTGAGCCTGGCTTCAGGCCTGGATGTACCCTTCATGCGGAAAGATAATGATGGCTCGTGTTTGGGTCTTCAGGGAGAAGGGACTGCACAGTTACAATAGGTCTGCATGATGCTCATTGGGGATTATCGGGGCAAACGAGCCTCATTGGCAGACTTTCCGTTGCTTTCACGCGAACGATAAACAGAGGACACGAGCTTCTAGGAATATTAGGAGGGTAGGTTCACCAGCATCGGCGGCTACCAAAGCTGTTATGTCGGATTTAGCTATGGCCTTACTATATTATATCATCAGCCAAGCCTAGGGGAAAGTGCGGCAGTCCTATGGCGGCAGTCCTCACCGCATACCGGTATCGTACAAGCACTTCTCCGGGGATGCTTGGGTTCAGTCCGGCCCGGAATATTTGTGATGCTTTGAACAATGTTTTACATCATAATACAATATGGTTCCCGCTTCCCAATCATCGTCTTTGGTTTTTCGGAAATTAAAGATAACGCGTGGCGGGGAAGCTTGAATTCCGTTTGCAACTGCCGGTGATTTCTCCTTGAGCGCGCAGTGCGGGTATTGGCCCACCGATCGGGTCACCACGATACATGGAATGAACAATTCGCGACTTTTCAATTCTCTACTCGAGCACACCATGTGATTGAATGGAACCTCTGGTTGGATTCAATTCTACCTTTTATTGCACCGATTTCTTTCGTTCTTTGGGCCACTGATTCATGGGCAGCAGCCAGCATTTGAATATCGACCACAACTTCTGCGTTGGCAGTTGAGCCTTCTGCAATGATTAAAATAAACTCGCAGTCCTCCAAACAAAGTAAGCCGAGAGGGGCATCGCCGAGTATCGTGAGGGAGGCGCTTAGGAATCCAGTGACGGGTTGTACTTAAGGCAATATTTTAATCCCTTTTAAAATGTTCCGAGTGATGGTTCCTGACCGGTAGATTTACTTCAGGCTACTTCGAGCATCGCAATTGGTTGTCGACACCAAATTCTGCATAGTGACCCCCAGTTATCCATTGCAAAAACGACTGCAGTCCCTGAACCCCATAAAAGTGGGAGTTCACGCCTGCAGCAAGGCGCAGGTAATTCCCTCGTGTTTGCGGGGAAGCATAGATTGCAGATATTCGGGCCTCATAATATCATATTGCCGTCCCCCGGTGTATCAAGGCAACACGTCATTCGGCATCCTCCCCTTTTAGTTCAAGTCATAATTAATCACTCGAAATGATTACAGCTACTGGATTTCGATTTCGCGGAGGGGACGTTGAAAACGTGATAGCGAGGGAAACGCTAGATGGGGGCAACAGCTTGTGTGGGGGGGAACCATTCCCCCGGGTTTATGTTTTGGGGAATATATTGCTCGTGGTGGCTCGATCTCCCAGAGACTTCACGCTATTCCTCCGTTGTGTGATTCTACGAGAACCCCCACACCGCCAACCAAGAAGGAAAAGCTCAATCTGAGCCGCATGCATAGCCTCAAAGGAAGACAGCGCATCAAATGCAGATTCGAGGAGCATTTTATGAGATGAGGTTCTTGGGAACGAAATACGTCATTCAGGAGATGGGCGCAGATTGAGCGGTGTTTGTGATATGCGGTACGAGCTGTGCATCGCGGTTTCGAATAGTCCCAACGAGCAGAATTCCGGTCAGTTCATCGTTAAACCCTTGAATAGAGTGTGAATACTCGGTTCCTATAGCACATATGTGATACAGCTACTCGAGTATACGGACGTTCTCGGGCGATTTCCAGCCCAGATATGGTTTCGATATCTTGACTTCGCGATTATCTTATGTCAATTGGAGATGTCATAGATTTCTGGTTGCGTACTGTACTGCATGGCTCTCGCTCATATCCCACTCCAACTTATAGGGTAGGGATTTTGGGGGTAGATTGGTAGAGCGTGGGCATGTCGACGAGAAATCTGCAGAGATCCCTGGGGTATAGCCGTATTGTAAAGGAAAACAAAAAGCTCCCCTAGAATATTAGTGGGATAGGTGGACATACTGCTCTCAGATACCTGGTCTGAGGGCTAAAGAGTGCGAAAGGCGTTGTGCGAGGGGCCTAAGTTGGGATACTCTTGTCGAGGTTTGTGCTATACTGATATAAGAGCCTGGTTGCGTGGAGGAGGCGCTCTCCGTACCGTTTTGTTGCGATTCGGGGCGTGGGGTCTCCTGTGGCCAATTAGGTATTAGCTATGAGTTTACTCTAACTGGGACCACGGAAGTGTCGTGGTAGTTAGTTGGTCATTGATGCGGGATCTGTGAGAGGCTCAAAGAAGTCACGGGGTTATATACACGCGAGAGTTTCTTCGATAGTTTGGCCGAGCTCCTAGCTACGGACTAACGTTCGGTAGCTCATTGGCCTGCACCGAGCCGATTACACCGAGTCTGCGTAACCCTATTTCGACTCTTGGGTAGAGTTTTTGAACAGAACTTGTGGGCTGGGTGAACTAGGCATTTGGAAGGCAATGTATGGTGGAATGGGGCATGCTCTCTCTCAGTCGTCAAGGAGCCTGCCAGGTAGCCACCCTCTTCACAAAGCTAGCCACTTTACCACATGACTATCCTAGTGAGTGGGCAAGCAAAGATTGTGCCTTTTCCGAGTTGCTAAGTAGGACTGTGTGCTTGTATTCTTTTATTGTATCATACCCCACCCGTTGTGGAGTTATACAGTATGCACTCCCGTGAGGGATGGGGGGCTATGTCTTTGAGGTTGAAGGCACATAGGGAAAAAGACTCTGGGAGGGTGTTGCTGGGTGAGTTTTTAGGTATGTAGGCTCAGGATGCTGGGGGGGAAGGAGCTTGTAATACTTATTAAAAATATTCTTGGAGCACGCACAGTAAACCTAAGTCAGAGAATGTTCTAGCTCATCCTGTCGGAAATTATAACGGATGACCAATTTGCGTGGTACGGTACAATGTGCTCAACCTTCCCTTGATGACTAGTATGATGTATTTAATATCCAATTGTCGAGGAGTGAGAGGTCACTGGAGTAAGTTAAAACTTTATTTGCTCAGCACGATATCCTCTTCGCCAATTGAGCTGCTTAGACACCGGGTAAAAGGTATACAGTATGTTAGTTTGAGATGGTGCAGGGTGGTGGATGAACAACAATAGAGCTTAAGACTGATCAATAGATTCGGCGATATCTATGTAAGTATGGCACAGCTAGTGACCTTTTTGGAAACAGGCAGGGGAGCACCGGTCCCCCCCTCTGTAGGCTTTCTCTAAAAGCAACGAGTAACCCTAGATGAATATGATGTTCCACTGGCTTAGGCTGGCTCATGGACCCAGGGGAGCCCTCGCCGATTGACCTCACAGAACAAACTTACTCAAGCATCGAACTAAGATCGTATCGGCCCGACTCATTCCAAATACTGGCTTAAATTCTAGGTGCTATTCGGCACAGGAGTGATTACTGCCCAGGAATTCCCTTCACTATATTTCCTAATTTAATATGATAGAGATAGGGAAAGCAAAAAAAAAGCATAATAGAGAATTGAGATTTAAGCATCCGAATCTGTGCCCGTGTATTACGGTTTGTTGTAGGCGCACCACAACTGTTTAGTATCAAGTGTTGCAGAGGTGAGTGTAGGTTACTAAGAGCTATATACGGTAATGGATGTAGCTCTTGGAAGGGACCTATATAGCTTCCGTCTCGGCCTATAGCTCACCACAAAAGGTTACTCTACTGATCAGAGGGCGAAGCTCTAAGGTACCGTACCCTGAAGCGGTAGTTCGAGCCATAAAGGGACTCTGGGCGTCAGCTTTGCTCCTTATGCCCCCAAATGTTGTATGATCTTTTTATAAAGCCGGCATAAGATATCTTTCCAAGCTAGTAATATTTCCGTAAAGCCCGTGGAAGCTGTAGGGTTTATCCCATGAAGTCCCTTTAGCTTCTAATGGCTACTATGAACGCACATACCTTTCAGCCCTGGGGCCGGATAGTCTATTAGCCTTATGCGGCTCTCATCCATGACGTAGTGGGTCCTTGGGGAGTGATCCAGTTATACGGTTGAGAACGGCATCTATCGCCAGCGTAGTAACCCACAGAAGACCTTATAGGTGGCATCAATCGGGAGTCAACAGATTCGAACACCGAATATATAAGCCCGCGGTCTCCTCTTCAGCTTCCGCTACACTAGAAATTCCTTCTCTGGTTACCTTCGACGAATCACTTTGAATGAGTTGGGAGTACGAATCAAAAGCAGCACTGACCAGCCTCACACAAGCATCAAACACTTGTGTTAGAAAATGCTGGAGGTGTAGGTCTGCCTCACAATAATCTTTATATATTATCCAATTGCTAATAACTATAATACCAGATTTCATCGCGAGGTGCTTAAAATGAATCCAGATTAGGCCCTGGAAGGATTGGATGCAGAACACATCTTCCCAGTTCTTTCCCAGCAGGCAAAAGAAATGGTAAAGTTACAGGACGTCCATTGCGAGTCGACTATAGTTACATACTATAAGAGACTCCGGTCGTTATTCTTGCAAACTCAAGGGGCCGGGGGGAGGCTGGTTGCTGAGTCGGCGAAGTAGGGGGGTCAAAATGAACAGTCCAAGATGTAAGTCTTTACGCACTAGATCATCTCGCGCGGGGTGAGTACTGACCACAACGCTAGCACATCGAGAAACTAGAATACAAGGGTGGTGTCGCGCTCCCATCTCGAGAAAAGCTAGTTTGCGCCTCTGTGGGCTTGTGCACCCTTCTGTAGCTTAGCTGGCGCTTTAGTGCTAGGAGTCATTCACCTGAATGGTATCGGATTTAGGTTGCTCTGCTGGTCCGAGCAATGACACACCCTTCCTCCACGCCTGCTGTCTCAGACTCTCAGCTAGATCATCTGCGTATTCTGGCACTAATACCGGTAGATGCCCCACATATCAGATACCAGTACCGGTAGGTCGACAGTTTACCCGGTACGTGCTACTAAAAGAATGTAAGGCACGGAATTAGCCGTGGTTCGAAGTGCTACCGATGGTTCCGGGGGTGCTCTGGTTCTAGCTGTTGGAATTGCTCTACTGGGGGGAGGAGGAGACGCTGGAGCACTGTGCGTACTATCCTACTGTGCTATAATAACCATCGAAAGCTAACAAGAAATAGCGCAGAATATAATATTGTTACACACACCTGATCTTCCATTATGTTATCCTACTGTACAACCCTCTTTTTAGCCCTTACCCTGCAGAAAATGCCCCCAAGTGTGAGGGTAGACCCCGGGGGCATTTTCAAGCTCAATGTTGGAGATGGAAACCGCAAAGCCTCGATCACCCCTTGGGAGAAGTCTTTTCCCGATGTCCTAGTTTTTCGAGGGGCTCAACAAGACCATTCACCCTTCTTTCTATCGCAGCGATCTCAATCATCAGTTTGACCTCCTTTGGGATACTCGCGGGATCCATAGGAACATCTCGTTCCCACAGTTTCCGGCTAGGGGTTTTACTCGGCAGGCGAGCGGCTATTGAAGGGGTTACGGCACTGGTCATACAAAAGATTCCGCTCATCCCAGTCCAGATGTAACCAAACACCACACACACTCCCGGTTAGCGTAGATACGCAGTCTCCGTATCTTAGGCAGCCATCTCCTGCTAGATTGGCGGAGTCCTCCGTTTGCGTAGGGAGGACGAGGGATGCTAGGACGCCGGTAAAACTAAGGGTGCGTCTGGTTGCAACGCGAAACCTCAATAATCACCCTGATTATAGAGTTTTGAGTCAAAACATTATTTTGCTACAAAGTGTCGTGTCTAGTGAACCACAAGTGGCAACAATCAAGTTGCAATAATGTGCCCAAAACGAAGGTTTCCAAAAAATAGAAAAAATCTATTTTTCACAAAACTGCATAATGGAAGAACCCTAACCCAACCACAGTGAAGACTATTTTGTAGGCATATTTCATCGCATATTGGATGTAAATGTAGGATATTAATAATATGAATACCTACAATGCCAGATCTGATCAATTCTACAAGCCCCAATGCATTTACCCCTTCCATGCTGTGTACTACTGGTATTGGCCTTATGGGAGGCACCTATGCTGGCTTGTATTTTAGTGAAAAAGCTTGTAGAACATCACCACTAAGTGGGAGAGAATATATTTCTTGGCTGCTATTTGTGTGTCAACCAGACATGCTACTGTGACTTTCATCTGGCCAGATTATGCTAACTTAAGAAAACTCTATTATCCGGTTGCAACTTGTGTTTTGAGATTATGGCACTATTCCGGAGCGACCACCAGACGCACCCTAAATTTGGAACAGATAGTACCGGTAATAGGCTGCGATCACTCTATGCTACCTAGTCTGCATAGCCAACAGGAGGAGCTCTAGGGAGGAAGAAATAATAGCGGAATACGGCACAATCGTAGATACGAAAGGAAGCCCCGCAGAGAGTTATCAGTCAAGATTTCTAACGTGATACAGAAAGTCAGGGATACTAGGGTTGCGCAAGTGCGAGAGGAGTATTTCTCGCAATACAATTTCTTCCCGTCCCGACCCGATTGAACGATATAAAGGCTGCCCACCAACACATTTCAACAACCATCTCGGAATTTGAACTCCCACGTTCCCAAATAGCTAAAAGCTTCTTGGGTTACACGGGGTTTGATAAGGTTCAAGTTATGGCAGATATGGCAGAGCTGTGCTGCGATGGAGCTGGAGACAGGAGTCATTACATCTATTCGGCACATACGTTCTTATGTGGATAAGCTTGAAGGAGGACCAAGCATTTCTTGCCCTTGCTCGGACAGTTCAATCCCCCTAGAAGAAGCCGCTCGCCTTAACAGCCATCGCGCCAAGCTCGATCAGACCAATCTATAGCGGCGAACAGAGGCGACCTGCGGGACTAATGAAAGCTAAGCTAGAGGATGCCTAAGACGGATTAGAGACTAAGGATCCGCTAGCTGATGAGCTTCGATCTTCCGGGAGGTAGGACAAGGACTCGCTCGTTTGGACATGATATGTAAAACTTCTAAGGGTAAAACAACATCCGGATCACATTGGGCTGTAACTTAGCAAAGAGAGAACCTTGTTCGGGAGAGTAGGGTGATAGCTTATGATCGCGATACCGCAGAGACCCGAATGATTGGACCAAGTGCTATGTCGTTAGAGTTTCCTCCTCTAGTAATATTAAGTGCTTTTCTCGTCAGAGTGGCTGAGTATGATAGCCCACCTTCGCTGTGTTTTTTGCCCTTTTCCCAAGTAGGGAATTTTAGACTACATAACACATGGCCCAATTATTCTAGTTTCTACAGTAGTAGTTCAAGTTCTTTAAATATTTGCCTTGTTTACTACTATCATGGAGCCGTCTTTACTCATTTAGTCTCAGTCATTCCATTTACTTTTTATTTCTCCTCTCTCCTTCTGCTGTGCTGGCGGAATCAGAAAGTGTTGATCGCCCTTCAACCTGGGCATGCTCTCATCGTCACCAAAGGGGGGGATCTAGTCTTCACCACTTTTTTCTATAACTTCTAATTACTGCAAAATAAGCTTATAAGGGATTCCTTTGGTTTCCCGCCGTTATGTTCCTCATATTGGGCACTGCTTTTGGCTTCGAAAATGGGGCTGCGAGTGTGCTCGGAGGTTTAGGGGCAATCCGCACTTTCTGAAAATTTCCGAAATAACAGGTGAATACCTAGTACAGTGCGGCTTCACCTGTGTTCGGTTCCCCTTTTTCTAGGTTTGGCATGGTGCCACCCGGGCTGCCCTCCGTCGGTATCCCCAGCTCGACTATTTCGTCCGCCAGGGTTAGTCTAAGAGTTGTTCTGCTCTCTCTGATAGAGCAAGGAATGAGGGGCCTCGGGGAAGGTTCTAGCAAATCCGGAATTCATGAGGCAGAGGGTTTCACATGGAACAGTAGAGTGCCAGAACTTATCGAAACGCTAGACGGTGGGATATGACCAAAGTAAGGAGAAATAGAAGAGGCAACAGTGCTGTAGCCAAAGCCCACCGCACCCTAGTTGCTCGACTATCCCGAGCCAAAAACTTACCGGAAAAGGATGGAAAGGGCTACCCATTCATTCAAAGAGAGCTTGGAGGCAAATCAGAGGATTTTCCACTTCAATTCCTGCAACGTAGTAAAGCATCTCATGCTACGAATTTCAAGGCATCCTATCTTCTAAGATAGCTATTTGTATGGGAAAGATATATTGCAACTAGTGTTACCTGCTTCAAGCATGAGCCACTCAAGATATATGGAGTACAAAGGCCTAGGAAAATCATATGTTATACTTGCTTATACCTAAGTTACTATGTGAAATTATCTTCCGAACTAATCCTAGGGTGATTTATGCTCCTCTAGTGCTTGAAAAGCCCTCGATCTTTGTGTGATCTACATGCAGTAGGAACCTGAACCATTAGACCATGTGCTATGCAGTCCATAATCCCCCATTCTAGAAACAAGGGGTAAAAACAGAGAGCAAGAGTGGAGCCGCACAGCCCCTCTGAGAGACATAGGGAAACAGAGAGTCACCGAACCTTACTAGAGGAGGCAACTTCAACGACGTACCGCTTGGTCCAATTATTCGAGTTTTTACGGTACCGTCCCCTTCTTCCACCTTCCCTTACTAACTGTAGTTGTAGGAAGGGGCGACTCATTTAGAATAAATGTTTGGGCCAAGCTTTTGATGCTCTATTTAGGCCACCTGACTCGAATGGAGGGCTTTTACTTTGAGGTTAACGGGAACTGTAATCTCACTTGATTTGGATAAGCCAATATTAGCAGTCAGGATCAGTAGCCATATAAATTATACAACTAATCTCACCTTTACTGCTTACACTAACCTGCTACCTCTCAACACCTAGCTACAACCATGGCTATTTCAAACTCCAAAGCTACTTGTGAAGACCCCGACTAGCTTCAGAAGCTCATGGATGCCCTCTACGATGCTGAGAGGGCACTCCCAGCAACAGAATCAAATCTATTCGAAATCTGAACTAGTTAGATAGTAGCTGGAATACCCTGGCTAGGGAATTAGCTTGGTTGGTTCGTTTGTTGGATCAGAAGCGGATATTTGCGGCGTATTTCCGACCAAGGACAGGATAGTACTCCCACTCTGTATATTTACTTACGGGGCCGACCTCAGAGCACTACCAAAATCCCAAGACTCAGACACCTACGGCGGCGAAGCTATGTAGCTTCCCCCCAGAGTGACCAGCAGCAAAGAAAGCTAGTAAAGCTTGGGCGCCCCCGAAGACACAGACCCGTTCTTAGAGAAAGTCAGAGGGGCCAAGCCCGTGATACTAGTACTTCTTGGTTGGGAATAATGAATGACTTGACTAACTCGGCCCTGCCCCCCCTGCTACGGGCCCATTGGCAATCTGCACCTTCCGGATCCCGATCGGCTCCGCCCCATCTAGCAGACAGTATAAGAACCGGATGGCGAGGTGCGACTACATATCTATCCCAAAAACCGAACAAACAAGCGGAATGAGTGTGCCGAGCAGGAATCCCGAAGTGTGAACACACCTGCTCTAGAATGAAATTTCCAAGCCCCACCTCCTACCCCAAACAATAACATCTTTAGGCGCATTTTCCAATCCAAGGGAGCATTACTAGGTTAGTAGCTAAATTATATCCTCAATTATCTAGGGTGGCGAAGTATCGTTGAGGTAAGCAAGGTATGGGGAGCTCGATTTAAGTGGGCTTACAGTCAGAATGCACATTCCAAGTGATGGATAGATATAGTGGTGTACTACCGTGAGAAGTACATTTTAGTGGTACAATGTAAAGGATCAGAAGAGGCCGTGGCGGCGGAGGCTAATTGTTGGGATTTACTGCATCGAACAGGGCACTGGGTCTATAGTCCGTCTAGGACTTCCTCTGTCGGGTGCAGGCCGTCTGGGCACCCAAGAAATGACGGACTATGATCTATAGTCAACCCGTTCCGCATCCAAGATAGACGGGCTGGACCGTTGGGAACACTGGGGCTCTGTCCTTCCTAGGGGCATCTTGCCCTGCTGGAGTCCCTGCGAAATTCTAATGTTCCAGCCCCTTGATTGGATGCAGGGACATTGGTAATACGGGCGGTTTGGGGTGGTAAACTCACAGATACTCTGCAAAGTATAATAGTTTCCCAGTCAGATTGTGGCTTAATTTGAAGCTCAGGTTGTTCCGGAACATCTCCCAGTGAATCGGGGAGTTGGACCAGGAGCTTGGATTGGGGAGTTGGATACGGTCGAGTTGTAGGAGTTAAGTTTAGGAGGCTTTCCGCTGCTCAAGAGTTTGAGCTTGTGTTTGGGTGCGAGCGCCTTAGCTGCCATTGCTCGGGTTGTATGATATGTTAAGCTTTAAAGCAAACATGCCCCTGTCGCAAGTTTCCAAGGAAGAAAAAAAGCTTAAGAGCCTGTTTAGATACAACGGTTCCGTTCCGTTCCCCCATACAAAAGGCCCTTTTCCTTCCGTTTCAAAACGAAAAGAACACTCTTTTTACAGTAGAAACGGTCGCCGAACGGAACAGTCCCATTTTTACCAAACAGGCTCTAAGGGTACAAGTACAAAGTCCACCAAGAAGCCATGGAACAATTACCCCAGACCAACCAGTCAAACGTACCCCGCCCCCGTTGGTGGGCCCCACCTACCCT
>QOVD01001837.1:0-12940 GCA_003521225.1 Tuber microsphaerosporum
TTGCACAATTTTGCTCTAGCCCTAAAAGGAAAGGCATGATGGATAAGGGGTTCTTAGGTAAGATCAACGGCCCGTTTATCTGTCTAACAGCGGCCATATTGTGTCATTCATTGCGATGCTGGCGGACTGGAATCTTTATCGATAAGGTGGCTTTCACACGCGCCAATTCTGCAGGTAAGATAAAAAACGCGGACTCGCGGTCTTCGAAAGTGTCTGGATCCCTTGGCGCCCAGGCATCCGGATACTTTGGAAAACCGCAAGTACTCAAGATGGATGATAAGTGAGCTAACGGGAAGACAGGCCTGCTGGAGCATCAGATACAGACATGGGGCAACACGGGCGAGGTCTGGCGCGGTCGAATAATCGAGCGGATCAGGAGCACATTGGAGGCCAAAATCGCGAAGGAGCGGGGAAAGCCTGTCGAGCGAACGGCGGGGTATTCCAATGACGAGGACGCATTAAGACGGGAGTTTGGAATTGATCCGGAGCCAGATGAATTAGAAGCCGCTGGCAGCCTACCGGAATCAGGGAGGAGACATGGTTGGCGCGAGCTGCAAAGGGATCAAGGGGTGAGTCTGGAGGCGCTGGCAGGTGAAGTACTATTGCAAGATCCGACGGACGCGCTATCGCAGGTTGAAGAAAGTGACAGAGAGGAAGATGTATATATCACTACCATAGAATCTGGGTAAACTAGACCACCAGGTTAGTGTTTGAGAGTAATAGTGGCTGCCTTAAGGAGTATGCATATGAGAGTATAATAAAATAATAAAATAAATGATAAGTCTCAAAAGAGTCCGGAAGAAACTGAGTTGGAATAGTGTAGAGGCTGGCGGGAGAGCGTCAGGCGGGCGATTGCAGGCGCGGAAGGCATAGGAACGCGTCGGGCGGATAATTGAAGGCCGGGGACGAATGGGCAAGCCGTTCTAGCGGGCAATAGTCGGTTCAGAGGGCAGGGGGATATCTGGGCGGACGGTGAGAGGCCGCGAACAGACGAAATGGATCCCCAGGGCTGGGGAGGGAGGAAGACAATAAGGTGAGGACGTGCGCCGAATAGGGAAGAATAGGCAAGGGCGGTGGTGGGGTTTGGGGCGAGAAATGGATTGGAAGAGGGACTGGGGAAGGAGTCAGGACGGAACGGGGTACGGATGATCTGTGGCCGCTAGCGGTCGCCAGGGGTCGGCAGAGGGGGTTACGCGCTGGGGGTAGGGTTGCTAGGTAGAAATACGCCGGACAGCGTCCGGTGCGTCCGGACGCACCCAGAACTGGAGTTTACGTTATGAGCGCCTGGAACGTCCGGCGCACTGGGTGAACAGGATGCATGAGAACGCAAGGTAGTGTTTTTGCTGATGTGTTGTCAGTCCACCATGCCTGTACCATCTCCGTCGAATTCTCAAGTCCCTCGATAGGTTCCCAAGAGTTCTCGCTTGCCGGATATCCAATCCATTTGACCAAAAAATTGGTCTCGTCCATGCCTCTGCCTGTGATCCAATATCATTTCTACTTCCCATTCCTGTTCTTCGTTGATGAGGATAGGTGCTGGTTTAGCATGGGTCCTGCCCGGAAATCGTTGGTTATCGTTAGGGTGGTAGGCCTTGATGACTGAACAATGAAACACTCCCTTCTGCCGGCGGTACATCCTCAAATCCATACTGACTGTGTAGTTCTGTGTATGTTCATCGTATTCCAATACCGTAAAGGGTCCTCGCCATCGTGGTTGTAGTTTCTTTGACCTTCCAGATTCTGTCGCAAATTGGTCTCCAAACACCATGACCATTCCTCCAACCTCCACTGGTTTATGTTCTTTTCTTCTCTTGGCTGCCACTCTGGCAGACCTCGCCCTTGCCAGTCTCAATGCCTGGTAGGCCGCATTCCTGATCTCCTGATCTCTGTTGTAGTAATCGTCAGAGGCAGGAACTGCAGAGGGGTAGGTTCGGTAGGTATCAAGTAGAGGATAGTCTCGTCCATATACTGCCTTATATGGTGACATGTTAATAGTATCTGAGTGTCCAGTGTTAGAATATACTGTCACTTCAGGAAGGGAGGAGAGCCAGTTGGTTTGGCAGTTGTTGATAACGTTTCTCAGGGCAGTCTTAAGTTCCCTGATTTTTCGTTCAGCTTGCCCATTGGTTTGGTGGTGGCCGGGCGCAGCCATGATGTGTTCAACCCCGATCGTTTTGAGGGTCTGCTTCCAGAATTTGGAAGTAAATCGTGGGTCAGCATCACTGACAATCGATGTAGGTACTCCATGTGGCGTAAAAATATAGTGCCGGAGTAGTTCCATGGTGGTTACTGCAGTAGCATTAACTGAGGTTGGGATTAGCCAGCTATATCCCACTGCTCTATCCACTACTACCAATACCGAGTCCTTTTCCTTTAGCCTAGTAAAAGGTCCCATGAAATCGATAGCATAACTTGAGAATATTTCAGAGGGGAAAGGGAGGGTAAGTGCTTCGCCTTCCAGTAAGGTATTGCGTTCCTTATTTGCCTGACAAAGTTCACATTGCCTGACAAAATCCCTAAAGTCCTTCATCATTTCTGGCTAGTAAATATACTCGGTAGCATATCGTAGGTTGCGGTCCGCGCTGTGGTGTCCCTTGTTGTGTATCTCGCTAATCATTAGTTCCCTAAGTGTTTCTCCATTGACCCCATGTCCTCTTGGTATGTAGAGGCAGTCGTCTCCTCCTCGAGTGGTGGCATAGAGTAGTCCATTACGAATGTGGTAGTGTTGCATTTTTCCCCCTCGGGATGTGTTGTTGGAGTCCTGGGCCAATTGGTAGACTGGGTCGTTCCTGTATCCTTTGATCATCTGTTCCCGCCAGATGGATTCCATATCGTTCACCGCTTGCGTGATATCCCTCTCGTCCACCACCCTCTGCCATCTCGTGATCTCATCTTCCTCCTCCTCAGGTATGTCGTTGTATACCTCATAGAGGTTTCGTTCGTGGTGGGGTAGCCTAGGTGGCTCAACGACAGGAACGATGTTATAGCTTGCTAATGGCCCTCCATAGAGGGGCTTGGTAGTTGGTGATCTTCGGGCCTGATGCTCTGGGCAGTCAGGGCTTTCGCATGGGATACCGGTGGTTATGTAACCAAGGGCTTCATGTAATCGTTTCTGAATCTTCGATAGGTCCAGCCTGGGTCGAGTCGAGATGATTTCGTCAGGTTCAGTATCTATGTCCTCATCCTTGTCGATGGGGGGATCAGTAGCTGGCGGGCTGCTGCCTGGGAAACCATTATAAGTCTTGGTAGGTGGCTTCAATTCTTCGTGATCAGGGCATGCTGTTATATCGCAGAATGACCAGTGTGTGGCTGAATGATCTATTTCTTCCTGGCTCCTGTTGCTGCCAATACTCCTATAATCATCCCAATCATTAATAGGAGGATATTCTCGGTAGTCCTTGAATTCGCATTTACTACCACAGCTATCGTGATCATGAATGTACTGAACTGGTAGGCTTTCATATCGAGACATATTGCTTGATAGGTATTCTGTGTACAGGGCAATAGGTTGGTTATCGGAGGATAGTAGAGGGTTGGATTCTGGTTCTTTTTGAGTAGGATCTTTAGCATAGTGAGGGTATTCGTTATCGTTCACATAGAGGCGTGATAAAGTGTCAGCTAAATAGTTCCATTTTCCTGGCCGGTATACTCTTTCGGTGTCATATTGGCCTATGAATCCTCTTCAACGTAGCTGCTTCTTGGTTGGTGTTTTGCTCGTCTTCAGGTGCATTAGGGGTTGTGTCACAAACCTGACTAAGCGAGGAATATGGTATCACATGACTCATGGTTATGAGTCATAGGTTTGTCAGTTGTTTCACATGACTCGCACTTGCGATATCATTGTTATAATGTTATTGGTTGATGTTTTTCACATGACTACGATTGTGATCATATGACTTATGAACTTTCGCACATGACTCGCATTACCAGTCATGGGTTTCACTCATGTGACGCGAGTTGCGCACATGACTTGTTATTTGGATTATGATTGGTTTAGGTATGTTGCGCAGTTGACTTGTTAGAAGTCAGCTGATGGATTTCGCACATGACTCGCTACGAGTGATGAGGTCGTGTGACTCAAGGGTATGAGTCACCAGGGTTAGAGTTGTGGGAGGAACGTCTATATAAAGGGGCCGTGACCGATGAGTAGTTAGTTACGAACGATCTCCTCTACAACTCCGGCGATTGAAATCTCAACACCATGAGATATCATCGTCAACTCTATCCACCTCCCACTCCCCTCTTCTGATGGCCTCGTTGCCTAGGAGCGTGACGCGTCCTCATCCCTCTCCCCTCTGTTTCCCTTATGATGGCATTGCTCTCAGGCAGTCTTTGTCTAGGGGGTTCACAGTTACTCTCTCTCCACTTCCCCGCACTCGCTTCGCTGCCCTCGCTTAGCGTTTGCACACGGTCGGCAACCCCTTTCTCGTCAATGGCCTTCTGCAGTTTCGGGTTATCGGTGAAGTAGTGGCCCCGGTGGCTCTGCTCCCTGGTATTGCACTCTCTCCTGGGAACTCTGATCGGTACGGTTGGCATCGTCAAAAAACTGTGATCTCGCTTCGGTCGGTTGGTCTCGCACTTCTTGATTGGGTCTACCCCTCCGTCCTCCTCCTTTCTCGGTCGTTCGTCCCGTGGCTCGGTTACAGCCTCCCCCTCGTCTGTCGGCCACCTCGCTGCGGTCGGCCCCTCCTCGTCCGGCTGGCACCCTACTGCCAACATCTTTATCTCGGTTGTGTTCCGGAGGGTTAGTTCACATCCTCTTACGCCACACGGCCCTGGGTTTCTTCGATTGTGTCGTTCCTTCCACAGTCTATCTATAGCCCTTCCCCGCAGCTTCGCTTCGGCGTTCACCAATTTCTGGGGCATTTAGGGGACAGGCCCCCCGAGGGGGGAAAGCTGGTGGGGTATGTTGGCTGGGACAATAGTACACTTTTGGGTCCCTCGGTTAGGGTCTCACTGTCATTTGGTTTCTTACTTTCTGCTCGTCTGTGGAGGTTTTTGTCAGAGCTCAGGCCTGTATTTTCTTTCTGTAGTTTTCTACCCATAGTACCGGACTTGTATGTGGGTTTCCGCTCTTGTTGGGCAGGGTCAGAGGGCTTTTAGCAGAGGGGGGGTACGGGATGGACTGTGGGTTTGGAAGCACACCAGGTCTTTGGGGTCATAGCTGATGCTGCACACCCTTTTTGTTCCGTAGCGGGTCTTGTACTGTAAGCCTTTAAACGAAAATAAAGAGTGATATAAAAAAAAAAAATAAAAAAAAAAAAACCGACGAGTAGTTAGTTCCTCACGCAACCATCTAAGTACTTTCTTATACTATCAATTCAAGTTATCTTCACTATTACGATTCCTGGCGAATAAAGAGAAGTGTCTCTTAGCGAGTTCTTGACTACACGATAGGAGTAAGTGTGTTCAGCTATCAAAGTAGTGTACGAGAATCTCGGAGTTGTTACCTGCTGCAAGTATCGCCCGGAGGGAAGGATAGTTACAGGTTGATGGTCTGTGACAATCGTAAACCTGTTTCCTGCCAGGAGGTGGTGGAGTGCTGTGAGTGCGTCCACAATCGCTAATGCTTCCTTGTCTGTGGTCCCATAATTCATCTGGGCGTTGGAGAATTTCCTACTATCTAATGCTGCCAGTCTTGCAGTATTAGCTGTTTCCCCTTGTCTTACCCATGCTCCAACTCCAGTGTCTGATGCATCGGTGATCAGCCATATTGGTAATGCTGATTCATAGTGTAATGGTTTCATAACCTCGTTTTGTGCAACCATTCGCTTAACATTTTCCATAGCTTGGTCATGTGTTGCGGTTCATACAAATTCTTCTGTTCCAGTAAGCGCCGTGAGGGGTGCAGTTATCGTTGCTATGTGGGGCAGGAATTGGCTGATATAGTTAACAGTACCGAGGAATTCCTGCAGTTGCTTTTTATTCTGAGGTGTAGTCCATTCTTCAATTTTCTTTATCTTCTCAGGTGATGGCTTTAAACCTTCTTCGTCAATTATGTGTCCTAGCACATCCATATTGGTGCAGAAAAATTCCGATTTCTTCCTGCTTGCATAGAATTTCGCTTCCTTGAGCTTATCGCAAACCTCTGATATGTGTTGGAGATGGTCTTCCTCTGTATCGGAAAATATGAGTATATCGTCAATATAAACCCACACAAACTTTCCTTGGTAGTCGGCGAATAGGTCAGACATTATGCGCATGAATGTTCCTGGGGCATTCATATCTTCTTGTAGCATAACCTTGCTGACGAAACATCCAAAAAGTGACTTGAAACTGTTCTTATCCATATCCTTTGGTTCTACTCTTGTTTGGAAATATGCATCGCTAAGGTCTATCTTGCTTCGATATCTAGCTCTTGCTAGTGAATTCAGGATCATCCTCTGGTTTGGAATCGTTTCATCGTCCTTGATGGTTATATCATTCCTTGCAGTGAGGTCAACCAGTGGCCTCATGTGTATCTTATCCTTCTTTTCCTGGGCGAACATAGGTGGTGCTCCATGTACTGCCTTTCGTTCGATAATTCCGCTTTCTATCTTTTCTTCTATCCATTTTCCGAGGTCTGCTACCCACCGTTCTGGGATTGAATAGGTTGGTAAACTCCTTTGTTCCGTTCCTGGTTTGAGTCTGATCTCATGGTTTATCTTTCTGAGTGGTGGTAATCCTTCTGGTATAACTTCCGGGAATACTTCTGGGTGTTGTTCCATAATAGTTTCGGTACTAACTCTGGCCGCTCTTATGTTTCCGCTAGTAGGTGTGCAGTTAATCCTAACTTTCTGTTTGGGAAACACTATTGCTAACATGCCACATTCGATTGTAGTGTTAGGGGTAGCTGATAGTGGGACTATAATATCGAACTAGGCCTGAGTGGGTATCTTCGGAGATTTTGTCTAAGAAGGCTCGTGGGTAACTATCTCTTCGTGAGAAGTAATTTGTTATAAAAAGATGATCGAGTAAGGTAAAGATTTATAGCGTGATAACTTTTTATATTGATAAGATCTCTTCTCCGGTGCTTGATGATTTCTTGTAGCAAGGGAGGCACTTCGATATTTATATTCCGCGTCTTAGTGTTCGCGTGCTAACTAATAACTACTAACAAAAAAGTGCGAACACTCTCTGACCCTGACAACTATTCGACTACTTGCTTAGCATTATGAAGACATACACTATTCATTTAATCGTGAGGGTGTGTCATTCTCCTCAACGATAGGTGT
The DNA here is from genome assembly GCA_003521225.1 of Tuber microsphaerosporum. Taxonomy (NCBI): domain Eukaryota; kingdom Fungi; phylum Ascomycota; class Pezizomycetes; order Pezizales; family Tuberaceae; genus Tuber; species Tuber microsphaerosporum. The sequence continues at coordinate 7,215 of QOVD01001837.1, forward strand.
GCAGAGTTCTCGTAACCCAATAGGTGCTAGTGTTATAACTTTCTTCACCGAGCCATGTAAGGAGTGGCCAACTCCTTGGTCGTCAGACCATGCAATGCGTATGAGTTCTTAGGCTGCATGCGCATCAGGTTTCGGGATGACTCTTGCTTGCAATCGCACCTATGGCTAATTGCGCGCAATGCCTCTCCCTTACTGACTAGCTCTGAGTGGGACCGTTGATCTCCACTATGCGTACTAGTGTCTATTTTCCTTATGGAAAGATTTCGCCTAAGCGTCCACTCTTTTGTTTCCCTCAGCCCTCTTAACTTTGAAGGCCTATAACTTTATGCGACATCGACCGATTTGGTTTGAGCCACTTGCATAATTTTCGCTAGGTTCTCTTCTCATATATCCTGCGAACAGCATCCGGTCGGACGGACGGCCGCGACGTATATGGTGTTATTGCAAGTGGTCCCTGGAGGGACATTCCTGAGTGCGAGTGCAACTTCCACCGCTGCGGCAACGAACGTAGTGTTCCAATGTCGGGGCCGCAGGGGTATGACAGTCGTATTTTTGAGGTCTGTGCGCGGGGGTCTGTGCGCCTAGGAGGTCTGTGCGCTGGATTCCAGTATTTCATACATGGGCTTCCAATATGCCTAACATGTAGCTTGGTGTTGTTTGAGGAATGGAATTCCTATAAGAGAATCGTATTTTGCTAGGTTTCCAACGATCATTTTGTTGCCTTTGGCACTGAGCCTTCCCACTGAGAGGTCAACAATACATTCCCTATGGCTTTCTGATCGGGATCCTTTCATAGCCATGTGTATCTTGGTAGGTTTTTCCATTTCCATACATGGAATACCGTGAACAGTGACGAAATTTGCGCTTATCAGGTTGGCTCCAATCGTTCCTGTATCAAACAGGACTCTAGCTTCTTTTCCATTGATAAATATGGTACCTTCCAGCGCATGTTGTGCTTTGATTGTTGCGGGTCGAGTTGCTTTGGCTGATGCATAGCTTTCGATCTCAAGGGAGTTGATAGAGACTTCGTCATATTCGTCCTCTAGTTCTGCTAAGTTGGAGGATGCTTCCTTCTTAACTTTTGTCTTTCCTTTATCGCTTTTACTTGGGCAGTCTTTTGCTATATGCCCTTTTCCGCCGCAGGTGAAACAGGCACCTTTATCCTTTCGTTTCTTTGTCTTGGAGGGATTAGTTTGTTTGTTGAACCCTTTCTTAGGTTTCCGATCCTGTTTCTGGTCTCTATAGCTGTTGTCTTTCTTCTCATGCTTGTCTTTTCCATAAGCTCCAGTGCTTCGGTTGATAGCATCTAGTCTTTCTGCAGTAGCGATAATTTCGTGTATTGATTCATCGCCTTCGTATCGAGATTTCACATCTTGTCGCAGCTTTGAGTGTATACATGCGAATAGTTGTTGGATAAAGGCATAATCGCTAATGGTGTTAGCAGGTAATCGTGACCTGTGCATGAGTAGATCTGTGGCAACAGTCGCGATTTCATGTACTTTGCCATTCTTGACTTGGCGTATATCATGGAACTCTCTATAGCTGTTGTCTTTCTGCTTTGATGACTGAAATCGTTCCCTCAGATAGGTGATTAATAGGTCCCTGGTGATATCTTCGCCATATAGTTCTGCAGCCTGGAATGCAGCTTCTTGTGCTCGCCCTTCTGTATATAGGATCCAGTAATTTCCTGATCCTTCCACGCTCTGTCGTACTCCATGAAGGCGTAGGTAGAGTTGGACTGAGTTGTACCATCTGTCAAATGCTTCTGGTTTGAGGTCGTCACCTTCGCCGGTAAACTTTCTTGGAGTTGGTACTTTGATGCTTAGCTTTGCTGTTGTGGCTGGGCTAGGTGTGGGACTTGCTGGCCTATTGCTAGGACCTGCACCTTCGGACATTCTGTCTGAATCGCTGCTACTGTCTGAATCGTCAGGGTCGTTCCCTGGTGCAGCTTGGGTTGGAGTAGCCTTTGTTGGTGATTTCGGAAACTCGCCTGGGGTTGGTGTTCTTGCCTTCTCGAGTTCCTTTGATGATTCCGCTAGGACTTGCTGAGCTTCGTCCCTGGATAGCTGCCTGGCAGCTTCGTCGATTGTGAACTGTTCCTTTGAGGCTTTGGTGAATCATCCTTGGCTATCTCTGGCCGGTCTCTTTCCTGCTCGCTTAGAGGCCTTGCCCCTACTTGGATCTTGAGACTGCGAAATCTTTATAACTTGTTGAAGTTAAAAAAATGTAACGGTCCCACGGGGTGGTGCCGTATATCGATAGGATAACAATACAGTCTCAATACCAAAGTGTGGTACCTAATGAGACTAAGTACCGGAGGCTTAGACTAAGTTGTTGTAACAAACTTCTTACTATATCACAACTACTAAGTAGTTCCTAATAGTAGGCGTTTGGTAGACCTACTAAATACTAAAGATTCTCGAAACGAACTGAAGAAGTAACTGTTCAACCAAGTATATTGAAAAACTCTGTCTGTCGAAGTCTGCTTTCTCTAGATCCGAAGAATAGCAGGTCTTTTAAATACACTTGTCAGGCAATCCTGTACCTTGCTAACAAATAACAATAAGGTTCCGAAAATGGTAGCCTTGAAACTCCTTAGGTATCAAACCGAACACACATAGTGAGTATCAAACGATACTCGAAACCAAACATAAAACATACTGAGTATCAAACGATACTCGAAACCAAACATAAAACATACTGAGTATCAAACGATACTCGAAACCAAACATAAAACATACTGAGTATCAAACGATACTCGTAACCAAACATAAAACATACTAAGTATCAAACGATACTCGAAACCAAAGTAACTCAGGTACCTGTACCGGTTACATAATGAGTATCAACCGATACTCAAAACCAAACATAAAACATAATGAGTATCAAACGATACTCAAAACCAAACATAAAACATATTGAGTATCAAATGATACTCAAAACCAAACATAAAACATAATAAGTATCAAACGATACTCAAAACCAAACATAAAACATACTGAGTATCAAATGATACTCAAAACCAAACATAAAACATAATGAGTATCAAACGATACTTGAAATCAAACATAAAACATAATGAGTATCAAACGATACTCGAAACCAAACATAGTAACTCAGGTACCTGTACCGGTTACAATGGCAGCGATTGATTTCCTTTGTCTTGTTTAGTTTGGTTTATATTTGGTTTTATCTCACCAGGGGTATTGCTTAGGATATCAGTAGCCTGTTATTTGTTTGATCTCTTTGAATGGATGTTGTTGCTTTGAATTCCGGTCAGGAATGGTTATGTATACCAGCAGTATGTAGAAGGCTTTGTAGTCGTGAGCTCTAAGTCTTTAGAACTCCAGCAGGTCTACAGGATTCCAGTAACAGTGCACTCACTAGTAATAATTGTAGGGGTGGGATTCTGAATTACTACAGTTTGGCAGAACTTTATATATTTAAGAACAGTCTCCTGGCTAGCAGGAGATAGCAGACTTCAGCCAGACGCCTAGATTAAGAATATACTTGGTTGAATGGCAATCCTTTGTTCCTTTCACCCTCTACTAGTTACTCTTCTCCCTTTGTGTCTTCAGAAGCCTCCCTTGAGCCCAGCGTTAGCAGGACTACCGCTGGTCTCACTGTACTTACATTCAACAGGAGTAAACCTGTTACAGTAATGACCAATTGATTATTATCAGAGTCAAAGATTTTACTCTTGCAGAATGTGCTACATTGGTTACCTACCTATCATTGCCAAGTGCCAGTAAGTGGCCAACTCACTTGGATTGGAGAGAGGGAAAACTCCGGCTGAGTGAAGAAAAGACAAAAAGCACCTGTATGGTTTGGTGTCTGCTTCTTAGATTTCTTCTCTCATTTGGGCATTTGTTTTCCTTCTTTCAGTTCTGAATTGCGAGACGTGAGGGGCATTGGTTTGTTGATATGAGAAAATCTTTCAAATACAAATGAAAACAAGCGGGTATCTTTAGAATTCACGGGCTGAACAGGAACAAAATTGGGAGAAATTGATTATGTGGTGCCGGGGTATCCATGAGTTTCCACGAGAGACTCTCTGCCTGCAGTGGGTACGAGGGAGCAGTCAAAATACTACTCCGACGTGGTGATGTCAACCCCGGCTAGCCAGATATGGACGGCTAAGCACCACTCTCACCTCCGCCCAATATCCCCGTGGATTTTAACTTACCGCCTTATAATAATCACCGTCGATCCTTTCCTTCGGGGGTAAGCCCGCCCCAGAAATATAGCTTAAATCTTGTTTTTTTTTTTGTTGGGAGGAAATCGTGCGCCACAGGAATGCACATATCCATCACATGCCGGTCCAAGTGAGGATTCGTGAGCTTCTGCTAAGAGTTGTAGCACATTGATTGTGCCGTTCCATGAGAGCTTTGGTCGGGTGATAACCTGTGATCCGATTTTGTTTTGGCATAATGTTTAGAGCCGAAGCATTTTAGGAGACAGCTTAGATGCGTTGGATAGAAGGTAAGGCAACGGAACTATTGAAATTCTGGTTTACGGTCTCGGGAGGTCAAGGTGCTGTGCTCGGCCATTCTACACAGCGTTGTAGATAGTCTGCAAGGTTTTATATATGTATGGTAGTTAATAAACACAAGCGTTGTCTCAGGAGTAGATACACCCAATGAGTAGACCCAATGTTATGCACTGCGGTAGATCGCCCGGGAGTCTAGGATGGATGCCACACTTAATCATTAGTCATACATTTTGCTGTTTACAACGCAACAAACTACTCAACCGCAGCCGTTCTTCTCTGAAACAAATATATAGCTGCCCCCCCAAAAACGTATTAAGAATCGCAAAATACAATTAAGGCTTTGTGGACTCCTCAAATCAGCAATTAACAGCATTCACTGCACTCATCATACCGACTAAGAACACAATACCCCAACACCAAAAACCAATCAACTTTCGGCACTTACCCCCCCGCAGCTTGGTCAGTATCACTCCCGCCACAACCCGGCATTCAACCACAGCACTATTATTCCAGAAGTTACAAACTGGCCAATCGGACTACACTCCGACACCCCCGAAGTCATTATTGGCATCCCGCCTTACCCTTACCCGTAGAATCAGCTCAGCTCAGCTCCCCGCAAATCGTTTCTGCCGTTGATACCGAGATCCCCAGATAGCCTTGCATCTGCCCTATCACCGTAATCATGCTCTGCCCACCCACCATACGACCCCCACACCCCTATTGTCCCTTGCAAAAAATATATCACAATAGCTCAGCACTCCAACACTACCACCACCACCAAACTCACCGCTAAAGCACAGCACCATATCCTTCACTGCACCACCAACCATCCTGAACAAAAGCAAATGCAAATGCAAACAGCTTACACGGGAGTGATCGGTCATGAAGCCGATGGGTAAGACATTCCACCCGTGCACCGATAAAAAAGTACACTGCATTCTCGTAGCCATTGGTTGGATCGACATGGATGCTCTATACGGGAGGAAATTTAGCCGGAAGAGCCGGCTGGTGGGTGATGGAAGTAATTGCGATGTCTTAGACGCGGTGAAGTAAGGTGAGGTGGAAGGGGGTCGCGATGGTGCATGGTACGGTATTCTCCAACGCTCCGGTTGAGCCGAGCTGAGCTGAGTTAACGAAGTCGGAACATTACCATCATACCAAAAACCCAAGAGGAAAAACCCCTTCCCCCATTCGAACCGTTAACCCTCCATCCCCGACAACCCTTCTCCCCCCC
>QOVD01001839.1:0-33330 GCA_003521225.1 Tuber microsphaerosporum
GAGTCTGCCGTCGACAAGGGAGAGGGAGTCAGAGAGCTCCTCCATCGTGTCCGGGACATTGAGGAAGGGGGCAATGCTTTTTTCCAGGGCGTTGAAGCGTCCGGTGAGCGAGACGAGGCCTTGGGTGGCCGAGGAGAGGAGGGAGATGAGTACTGCTTCGCCTGGGGTAAGAGAGGCGAGTTCAGCGTCCGTGAGGGAAGGGATGGGGCCCGCGGCCTGTCCGATGAGATCCTTTGTCTGCTTAAGGAACACTGCGATATTGTGGAGACTGAGGGAGGGGAGTGGAGTGGGAGCTCTCGAGGAGTGCTGGGACGAGTGGGCGGAGGAGGTGTGGGAGGCCATGAAGCCTTGTTGAAGCCTGAACTCAGGCGAGAGGTGTGTGGAGAAAGTGAGTTGTACCAGAAGCCAGTGGTGTTGAGAGACGTTTGTAAAGGTAGGGGGGGGAAAATTGCGGGAAGGGAGCTTGGCTAACTACTCGTCGGTCACGGCCACTTTATATAGGCGTTCCTCCCACAACCCAAACCCTGGTGACTCATACCCTTAAGTCACACGACCTAATCACTCGTAGTGAGTCATGTGCGAAATCCATCAGCTGACTTCTAACAAGTCAACTTCGCACCATACCTAAGCCAATCCAAATAACAAGTCATGTGTGCAACTCGCGTCACATGAGTGAAACCCATGACTCATAATGTGAGTCATGTGCGAAAGTCATAACTCATATGACCACAATCGTAGTCATGTGAAAAACATCAACCAATAACATTATAACGATAACATCGTAAGTGCAAGTCATGTAAAACAAATCACAAACCTATGACTCATAACCATGAGTCATGTGAAACCATAGTCCTTGCTTAGTCAGGTTTGTGACATTAGCTCCCTTCTCCCCTAGCATCGGTCCCTCGATGCTTATTTCCCAATATCCAACATCTGATTTCCGAGACGTTTAACTTGCCTCCTTAGTCGTCTGTTGATACTCTCCTCATTTCACCACGACGTTCTCACCATTCCTAGAATGGTGTTAGTGACCTCGAGCGACCTCAACTGATCCGCAATCGTTTTCTGTTGATTGCCGAGTGTCGCGTCTTGTAGTCGTATCATGTTCTCGAGGTGTGCGTTTCGCCTTAGTAGGCCGTCGATCTGCTTGTGTAGGCTGTCGACGTCCGGAACCGTTCCTTCCCTTTCCCTTCTCTCCTCCTCTTCGTTCATGCTCCTCTCCCCCTCAAGCCGTATCCTCACGGCTTGTCTTCCTTTACTCGTTATTTCGTGTTCCCTGCTCAACTGCGCCTGAGCCCCTCCTGGTCTGTGATAATATCCTGCTTGGATTTTCTCGTTTTTGTGGAAACGACAATTGTCTTTGAAACACTTTTCCCACGTATATATCTCTGAATGCGACCTTCGTTTAGGTCTAGTCGGAAGAGGAGCAAGAGGAGGAGGAGTTACTGCCGACTCGTACGGCGTTTCGTAGTGTACCGTTTAACCGGTACTATGTCTTCTTGGTTTTCGAGGGAACCAATTCCGTCCTTGTTTTTCGCCGATGTGGACTTGACGTTTGTCGTCCTAACAGCCCGTCCACGATAGGCTGAGATGCTTGTGCGTTTCCATGTTCCGCTTCGCTCCGAGCTGGTCATCGTCCAGCTCTGATTCTGGTGGCCCTGAGTACGGTAGGCTATTAGGCGGGAAGGGGCCGAAGCTGCGATTGCTGTAATCGCCCCATCCTTCTTCGGCATTGAGTGGTGCCGCAGTTGGCTTCGAGGACTCCACTTCCACCCATTCTTGGCTTTTCTGTGTAGCGGGAGTGGAATCGTTGAACTGCGAGCTCGGTATTTTCAAAGTTTTCTGCCGGGTACCAGGTTTTGTCGTGTTCTGGTAAGTATCCCGTCCACTTGGCTCGATATTGTAAGTGGTTTCGATGTACTCGAGAGTCGATGATTTCTTCGAGTTCGTATTCATTTTCTCCCTCTATCTCAATAGGCGGAGGAGGAGTTTGGATTTGTTAGGGATATCTGTTGTTTTCGTATGGTTCGAGAAGTGAGATGTGGAATGTGTCGTGTATCTTCATTGAGGGTGGTAGAGCCAGCTTATAAGCGCTGCTGCCAAGCTTTGCCACTATCTTGAATGGCCCGATTTTCTTGTAGTCCAATTTCTTTGATGGTCTCGTGGTCTTGATGTTGCGTGGCAACAACCAGACTCTAACTCCTGATTTGAGATTCGGATCGGGTTTTCGGTGTTGATCGTAGTATTCTTTTTGCCGTAATTGTGCCGCCACCATCTCGCTTCGTTGTGTGTCGTGTAATTCCCTCATATCTTTCGTTGATATCTTTTTTGTTTGCATCAGATGACCGATTGTTTCGTATTCGGGGTTGATTCCGCAATTTGCATAGAATGGTGTCGTTTTGATCGTTTCCTGGTATCCGTTGTACTATGCAAATTCTGCCAGCGATAATGCCTCATACCAATCGTCTTGTTGGTAGTTGATGTATGCTCAGATATATTGCTCCAATATAGCATTGGTCCATTCTGTTTGTCCGTCTGTTTGCAGGTGAAATGCCATGCTGAGTCGTCGTTCAATTCCCATGTTCATTTTGGTGTCCTTCCATAATTCTGATGTAAATAGTGTGCCTCGATCGGTGATGATATCTCGCGGAGTTCCGTGTAATCGGACTATTTCTCGTAGTAATAGATTTGCAAACTGCCGCGCGTCTAGATCCTTTCGGCATCGTATAAAATGACTCATTTTGGTCAGACGATCTATAACTACCACAATGGTGTCATAATCATTCGATATTGGCAGATCCGTGATGAAGTCCATGGCTATTGACTTCCATGGTCGATCAGCTGCCTCGATTGGTTGTAATAATCCATAGGTGGCGTGTCGGACCACTTTTGTTCGCTGACAGGTGTCGCAATTCTTAACATATCGTTTGATCGTTACTCTTATATTCGGCCAATAGTATTTGCAGCACATGAGTTCGGTAGTTTTCGCCGTTCCTCCGTGTCCTGCCTGTGGGACATTGTGGTGATTGTAGATAAGGGTGTTTTTCGGCCCTTCGTCGTCTGGTATCCATATCTTTCCTTGGTACCATAGGTATTCGTCCTTCCATTGGCATAGCCCTAGTGCTACCCCTTTCATTTCTTTTTCTCCTTTGTCCAATGCTTCCTTGATTTGTCGTATGTATTCGTCCTTTTTGCTTGCTTCCTGGATTTTTCCTTCGTCCATGTCCTGGAATTCCACTAGTTTCAATTCGTTGATTTCCTCCCAATACTGCCCCTTCGGAAGTAGTATTTGAGGGGTGTTGATGAGCCTTGGATCTCCTGCCTTTGGTAGGTCTCCGGCTCTTCGGGTGAGTGCGTCGGCTTTCCCGATTTCTTTTCCTGGTTGGTAGTATATCCTGAAGTCGAACTGACATATTCGCTGTTCCCATCGTTTTTGCCGGTCGCTGAGGTTTTTTGAGGTCATGAAGGTGACCATGTTCTTGTGGTCCGTCATAGCTCGTCCTGTATGTTGGCATCCTTTAACGTATCTCCTCCATTCCTCTAGGGCTTGTATGACCGCTAATAGTTCCTTGTCGTCGACGTCATAGTTGATCTCCGCATCCTTCATTGTTTTCGATCGGAATGCGACAGGTCTCCATCTTCCGTCTGTTCCTTGTTGTGATAGGATTCCGGAGCAGACGTATTTTGATGCGTCTGTTTCGATCTTCGTTGGTAGGTCGGGGTCGTAATGGACCAGGACCGGTGACGTGGTAAGTTTCCTTTGTAGTTCCTCGAATGCTGCTTGTTCGATATCCCCCCATTCCCATTTAACGTCTTTTTCAGTAAGCCCATAGAGGGGTTTGCTTGTCCTGCTAAATCCTTCTATAAATCGCCGATAGAAGTTGCAAAAGCCGAGGAAGCATTGCACTTCCTTAACTTTTGTTGGTGCCGTCCATTCCCATATTGCTTTTGTTTTGATGGGATCCGTTTTGATACCGTCCTTGTTGATAATATATCCGAGGTATTCCACTTCTTTCTTGTGGAATTCGTATTTGGAAGGTTTAACCTTCATTCCTGATTCTTATATGTCTGCCAGTATATTCGTGACATCCTTCCGGTGTTGTTCCAAAGTTGCTGAATATATCCGGACATCGTCCAGATATACTATACTGCAGATATCGATATATCTTCTGACCGTGTTGTTGATCCATCTTTGGAAGGCCGCCGGTGCATTGGTTAGCCCAAAGGTCATTGCCAAGTATTCGTACGTTCCCAATTTGCCTGAGGAAGTTGTCTTCCATTCGTCCCCTTCTTTGATTCTGATGTTGTGGTAGGCGTCTTTAATGTCGAGTTTGGTGAAGTATTTGGCGGTGCTAAGCCGGTCCAATGCTTCGCTAATGAGTGGTAGTGGATATCGATCCTTTTTGGTGACTTCGTTCAATCCTCGATAATCCACGCATAGTTGAAGCTTTCCATCCTTTTTCTTGACGAATAGTATAGGTCACGCTAGGTATGTCCATACTTCTCGTATCCATCCTCTTCCTAGGTTCTGATTGATATATCGTCGTAATTCATCCAGTTCGGCTGCGCATAATGGATATATCTTCTTTGTTGGGACTCTCTCTCCTTCTTTTAGATTGATTTCCAGGTCTACTCCTGGTCGGTGTGGCGGTAGTCCAGTTTTTTCTTCTTTTTCAAAGACGTCCATTAGGTAATGGTATTCGTAGGGAACTATTTCTTCTAGTTCCTTCTGTTTGTTGGCTTTTTTGTTTCTGATAGCCAATTCCGTGCTGATGTTGACTGTTTCCAGTCTCATCTCGTTTTCAATCCAGCTTCTTTTGATGATCCCTGTGGTTTCTCCCTTCCGGTAGAAGTGGCCGAATGCTTTAGCCCAAATTTCGCTTATCTCGACCCTTGGTTTTGACACACTAGTTTTCTGACTAGTGTCTTCCTTGGTTTCCGTACTGCCGAATCTGTGGTCGCTTCTCGCAGTTTCGTCCAGTGAAGCTACTTCGTATAGCTCTCCGTCGTTGATTTTTTCGATAATCAACTTTGCGATTCGATCTCCTTTTCGTACCATGTATTCGGTAGTTCCTTGGTTGACCATTACTACCTTCACTTCACCGCTATAGTCGGCGTCTATGACTCCCGCACTGGTGCTGAGTCTATGCCTGACTGCCAGACGACTGCGCGGAGCTATTCGTCCATAAGTGTTGTGAGGTAGCCAAATGGCTATTCCAGTTCCGATCGTTATCTGCTCCTGAGCTGGTATGCTGACGGTCTCAATTGCGTACAGGTCGCTTCCTGCTGCCTTAACTGATCCCTTCGTAGGCATTCTCACTTCGTTGGTCAATCATTTGACCTTGACACGCTTGTCAATACTGGCCTGAACTTCAGATAACTTGGTGATTAAGTTTTCTTCCAGGGCTTCCTCTTCCGGTACAGCAAACGCAACAGGTGGACTGTTCAAACACCATGTTGTGCATTGTTCGCTGTTGAAAGTAATCCTTTTATCGTTCCAATCGATAGTCGGATTATGCGTTCGTAACCATGGCATTCCCAAGATGACCTCATGGTTTTGCAAATTCGCCACTTGGAGAGTTGCTAATTCCCTATGGCTATTGATGTCCATAGGTACTTTCACAACATGGGTGACTGGTCCCATGCTGCTTGGCTTCCGATCCGCTAGGTAAATTTCTCTCGGTTTCTGAGCTTGAGTTGTCGGGAGCCCGTGCTTCTCGCATATCTCCTGGTCGATAAAGTCTTCTGTTGCTCCAGAGTCGATCATTGCATTGATCGTAACTGTTTCCTTTTTTCCATGAAGTTTGACCTTTACCATAATATGATCGTTTTCGTTTTCCAGTGTTTCCGTGTAGTTGAGTGCGGCGTAGTAATTTGCCAAAATGATGGGTTTCCGTTCGGGTCTGTCCTTCAGACCATCTCTTACTGGGGACTTTCTTCGTTTCCCGACTGTTCGGGTTCTCTCTCCACTTCTATTTCCCTGATCTTGGGTTTGGTTCCCCATGGTGGTCGTCGTTGACTTTGTCCGTTTCGTTGTTGACTAGTATAGTCTCGTCCGTCTCTTGCATAGTTGCAATCTTTTGCTCGGTGATTTGGCTTCCCCCATTTGAAGCATAGTTGCTCACTCAGTCTTCTTCTGAATTCGTTGTTGGGCAGCCTCCAGTTGGGTTGTCTTCTGGTCGCATCGAGGTCCATAGGGTCTCCTCTTGGATCGTTGATGGCTGGCCTAAATGTGCCATCCTGGTTTCTTGGTACTTTAACCGTGCGGGTTGGCGTGCTTTTTTGTTGTATGCTGTTGACGAAGTTGATGCGATTTTCCTTTCTGATAGACCAGTTTGCGAGGTCTTCGACATCGTCCGTTTCGTAGTGGTCTTGTCCCCATGCATCTTGTAGGGTCCGGTTGATTCCTTTAAGGAATATTCCTTGCATTGATTGGTCGTCGTAGTCCGCTTCGTCTACTGTCAATCGGAATTCGTTGCAGTAGTCGGTTATGTTTCATTTCCCATGAACCATGCCCTCAATCTTGGTTCTTGCTGCGTTCTGTCTGTCGATGTCAGCAAACTGTTTTCGAAGTGCATCGGTAAATCGGCCCCAGGTTTCCCAGCTTGCTGCTTTCCTTCCTTCCGCGTATGGTCTGATTCACTTTTCCGCTGCTCCCCTTAACAGTGACTTTGCGTATGTCACTTTTTCGCTGTCGATGGTGATACCCGTCGCCTCCTAGTACAAGTTGCATTGTGCTATGAATGTCTGTAGTGTCTCCCGTTCTCCTTTGAACTTGGGTGGTGGCTTGACCTTCAGTTTCGAGGTTCCCCCCCCACCTTGTGCCAATTGGATAATTTGTCGTAATGGTTCTTCCGTGAATCCTCCCAATTGGATTGCTGTTGCAGGGCCGCCTGCTGGGGCGTTGCGTGGCCCGCTGGGTGCCGCTGGTGCTGACATTGTGTTACTTCTTGTGATGGTTGGTGAGGTTGTTCCTTCTGATCCTGCTGGGGATCCTGGTTCCGGTGATACTGGGCTTCCGGCCCTTGATGTTCTGATTGATTGTTGAAATGCTTCTCCTAAAGTATCTGTGTCGAATACTGCTTCTGCTAAGGGGTCTTCGTGTTGTTCCGACGTCTTGTCTGTTTGTTAGTTGCTGCGATGAGACGCAACCAAATGTAACGATCCCTTCCTCCTGGCGATACCTGCAGCAGGTAACAACTTCAGAGATCCTCGTACCCTACTTTGATAGCCGAATACTATTGCACCTATCTTGTAGTCCGGAACTCGCTAAGAGACACTTGTCTTTATTCGCCGGGAATCGTGATAGTAAAGATAACTTGAATTGATAGTATAAGAAAGTACTTAGATGGTTGCGTGAGGAACTAACTACTGGTCGGTTTTTTTTTTCTTTTTTTTTGTTTTTTTTTTATATCAAGTATATTTGTTTTCTACTACAGGGGTACAAAAACTACATGCATCATCAGATATGGCAGACAAAAACCCCAACGATCCACACTGGCGCTAGTGGAAAAAGCCATCATCCCAAGACCCTCTGGTGTGGGCCAAACCGCACGATCCCGCAGACAAGAGAGAAAAACAACACCGGCTGGCCGAAGCGGACGACAAAGTAAATCCTCAAAATCCTACAGGCAGGAAACAACAGGAAAACCACTTGCCATAAACTCCTACCCCCTGACAAATGGAACACTGCCTGCGCAGCGAATCAAGGAATGAAACGTCTAACCAATACAAATGAAAGGAAAGACAAACAAGAGCAACCCATGAGAAAGAAAACCGAACCGAGATATAGAGTAAACACTACACTAACGATCTTAGAAAGGGGCCGGCCATCACCCTTGAAGCGCAAACGAGGGGCAATCATAAGACGAAAGAAGCCAGCAAAAATTACATCGTACCAAGGCTGAAGGTCGTTCAAGGAGGCGGTGCAATACCATTAACAGTCGTAACCGAGGAATGCGACCATGGGCAGCCGCGGGGGCGTGTGGAGCCAGCAGGCAAAGATGATGCCAGCGGAAAGAATGAACCAAGCCGTCCGTGTAAGCGAAGGCCAGGGAGGAACAAAGGGGGTGGCTGTAACCGGCCCACGGGACGAGACGATGAGGCGAGGGGAGCGGGTTGGAAGGCAAACAACTCGCTAGAAACAACCGACAAACAGGCCATGCGCGAGTGATTTCGGACCGAGAGGAGGATAGCGAGTACCGCGAAGTTACTGACCGAAGCTTTCCCCAGCGAGGGACAAGCCATAGAACCAAGGGCTTACTTTCACCAAGGTCCGGACACCGTAACGCCTACCGTAAACGTAGAAAGAAGTAAAGCCGACCGGGACGGTCGCCAAGCAAGGCTTGCGACTGTGGGACGAGGGGGTGGGTGAGAAGAGCCTTCAAACAGCTTCTAGGACAACGCTTTCTCAAGGCGAGGCCGTAATAAAAGAAGAAGAAGGTAGTGTCGTCGCCCTCCTAGGCAACGGGGCCATCACAGGAGAGGAGAGGGAGGGGGTGGAGTTGACGATGATTTCTCATGGTGTTTAGATTTCAATCGCCAGAGGTGGAGAGGAGATCGTTCGTGACTAACTACTCATCGGACTTTTTTTTTCTTTTTTTTCTTTTTTTCTTTTTTTTTTTATATAATGTATATTTGTTTTACAACTACCGGGGCACAAAAACCGCATGCATCATCAGATATGGCAGAAAAATACCCCACGATCCAACCTGGTGCCAGTGGAAAAAGCCATCATCCCAAGACCCTCTGGTGTGGGCCCAACCACATGATCTCGCAGACAAGAGAGAAAAACAACATCGGCTGGCCGATGCGGACGACACAGTAAATCCCCAAAACCCTACAAGCAGGAAACAACAGGAAAACTGCTTGCCATGAACTCCTACCCCCTGACAAAAAGAACACTGCCGAGGCAGCAAAACAAAGAGCGAAACGTCTAACCAGTACAAACCGAAAGGACAGACAAACGAGTGTAACCCATAAGAAGAAAACCCAACCAAAACATAGAGTAAACAACACTCTAACGATCTCGGAAAGGGGCCGGCCATCACCCTTGCAGCGAAAACGAGGGGCAATCATAACAGGAAAGAAACCAGCAAAAATTACATCTTACCATGGCTGAAGGTCGTTCAAGGAGACAGTGCAATACCATGAACAGTCGTAACCGAGGAATGCGACCGTGGGCAGTCGCGGGGGCGACTGGAGCCACCACGCAGAGAGGATGCCAGCCGAGAAGACTGTACCAAGCCGACCGAGTAATTGGAGGCGAGGAAAAACAAGGGGGTGGCTGTAACCGAGCCGCGGGACGAAACGATAGGACGAGGAGACGGGGTGGAAGGCAAACAACTCGCGAGAAACAACCGACAAACAGGCCATGCTAGAATGATTTCAGACCGAGAGGACCATAGCGAGCACCACGAAGTTACTGACCGAAGCTTTCCCCGGCGAGGGACAAGCCATGGAACCAAGGGCGTACTTTCACCAAGGTCCGGACACCGTAACGCCGACCGTAAACGTAGAAAGGAGTAAAGCCGACCTGGACGATTGCTAAGCGAGGCTTGCGACCGCGAGAAGAGGGGGTGGGTGGGAAGAGCCTTCAAACAACCTCTAGGACAACGCTTTCCCAAGGCGAGGCCATGGTAGAAGAGGGAGAAGGTAGTGTCATCACCCTCCTAGGCAACGAGGCCATCATAGGAGAGGAGAGGGAGGGGGCGAGATTGATGATGATATTTCATGATGTTGAAATTTCAATCGCCAGAGGTGGAGAGGAGATCGTTCGTGACTAACTACTCGTCGGTCATGGCCCCTTTATTTAGGCGTTCATCCCACAACCCTAACCCTGGTGACTCATACCCTTAAGTCGCACGACCTCATAACTCGTAGCGAGTCATGTGCGAAATCCATCACCTGACTTCTAACAAGTCAACTGCGCAACATACCTAAGCCAATCCAAATAACAAGTCAGGTGCGCATCTCGCGTCACATGAGTGAAACCCATGACTCATAATGTTAGTCATGTGCGAAAGTCATAAATCATATGACCACAATCGTAGTCATGTGAAAAACATCAACCAATAACATTATAACGATGACATCCCAAGTGCCAGTCATGTAAAACAAATCACAAACCTATGACTCATAACCATGAGTCATGTGAAACCATAGTCCTCGCTTAGTCAGGTTTGTGACACTATCAGTATGAAGTTACACGGGGAAGTTTCATCGGTTGGTTAGGAAGTTATGACACTCCAAAGATAGACCAACCAACATATGTAATTAGCTTCGTAAGAAGTAGGCATATGATTACCCGGCATGACAAATCTTGATCAGAACATGACCGGAAGGAACGACTGGTATTATAGCGAGCCAGGCTGCATATACAGACTAAGTTCATACAGCACAGAGATAGAATGCAAGTAATTGGAAGGACAATTAACTTAGCAAAGGATTCAGCTGAAGTAGTGTGCGAGTCTTCAGGGTCAAAGGATGTTCGCACATTCATAAATAAAGATGAAGTCGGAAAGGTACTTCCGTAATATCGGAGTCAGAAGTACTCTCGGAAACACTATAAGTAGGAAGGGTCTCGCCGGATAGTTAGAAGTAGCATCATGCACCAGCGAAGATATCTTATCAATATAAAAAGTTATCGTGCTACAAATCCTTATCTCACTCAATTATCTTTTTATTACCTCAATTACCTCTCACAAGAAGATAGTCAACCCTGGAGCCTTCTTGGACAAATCTCCGAATACACTTACCCAGGCTTGGTCCGATATTATAATCTCATTATCGACTACCCCTAACAATCTTTTTCCTGTTCCTTTTTCCTTTTCCTTTTCCTTTCAGCAGGCTTTCATGTTGAGGGGGTTTTTATCCCGTATGACATCTTTACTCCTTGTTTTCAGTGTTCTATATTGTTTTTTTGTACTCATTTCTTGCTTTCATTATTCTGCCTGCTCCTATCATCCATTTTTTGTCCGCCCTTGTGCCAAAGGTCCTGGTGGCCTTTCGCTCACTTGTCACACTTTATTCCTTGTTGCGCTTCATCCCTTCCCTTGCTCCTTTGCCCTCTTTCATCTGAAATTACCCTTTTTGTCTGCACTCTATATCCGCACTTCTAACATAATGTGCACTTACCTTCACCCTACATACTCCTAGATTAGTTTTCCCAGCCTGGACCCGTATTCCTGCCCCCTCAGGTATATTTCCCTTGGCAAATTTACTTGAATTAGATTTAGTCCCCGTATGATAATAGAAAGGTTTAATTAGCCCTATGAGCGGTACCTCCAAGACTCCTCTGCTGCTTCTCTTCAGCAGCAGTGGTGAGGAATGCGGTTCATATTCAAAATACCTGTATATAAGACGTCTTAAACTGAGAGACAGGTTATGAACATGCCGGCCCTTTAAGAACACGACCCAGCCTTTGCTGTCAGCTACAATAAGTAACTCCCCCAAACCACCTTAATTGCCCACTGGTCTGCATTTCCTGACACAATCTACATTTGCTTACAATAACCATATATTGAATTCGACCTATCCTTACAACTAATATCTTAATACCGCAGCTACGACCTACCGCTGACATATCATATCAAGCCCAGCGGCAAGCCCAGAGGCAGAAGGCGGTCTGCGAAGAACGTATCCGGAAAACAAATTTCCATGAGCATCTAGCTCCTCAGCCCTCCTTGCTCTCACAGGATGCCCGGTGTAAATTGGATTTGCTTCACTTTCAGGACGCTACCACACACTCGAGTAATCAGGCAAGTCCCTTATAACTACTCTACTCTTATGTAGTCAGCAGGACTAAATACTAAATCCTGCAGACTGTGGTGAGACAGATACAGGATAAGCTTAGTTCCAGCAGATCTTAGTATCTGCATTGCGCAAAGAAGGTGGTGTCAGAGCTCTTCAAACTTTACACCGAGGACCAGGCAGCCTGTGCATGAAGGATACAATATTTTCTGAAGGAGAGATTGCTTTAATTGTAGCCCTAATGGTTATGAGGTCACTTTTTCTGCTTCTTTTTTCCAGATGATTTCAGTCTACAGTGAACTAGAAGGAGTAAAAAGGATTTTCAACTGTGGTTCCTCACACCACAGATCCCGGATCTGATATTCGCACAGTTTTACAGTGATAAAAATATGAGAGACAGAATAGATCCGGAGTTTTTGGAGAAGATAAATGGCCTGTTCCTGTGCCTGACTACGGTCATATTATGCCATATCCTGTGGTGCTAGCAGACTGGGGTCTTTACCAATGAGGTTAACTTCACACGTGCTAATTTGCGAGGCAAGCCACCGGCATCCGGAGTCCGCTGAGGAAATCTAGTTGTAGGCTAAACAGGATGGAAATGTAACAGGGCTTTTTAAAAGTCAGCTGGACACTTGGGAGAAGAGTAGGGGATTCCAGACTAGAAGTATCAGGCGTATAAGGAAGACGTTGGAGGAAAGAATTGCTAAGGAGCGCAACAACCCTGTAGAGAGGACAACAGGATATTCAGACAATCCGGAGGCATTAAGGCTTGAATTTGTGATAGATCTGGAAGAGGCAGACTCCCAATTCATACATAATCTACCAGCCAGTCAGGGCATAAGCAGTTAGGCGAACTAGTAGGCCCAGGTCTGGCCTCCCAAACAGGGTATGTTTTATAGATAGTGATAACAGAAATAATGAAACTCTGGATTCAAAATATGAATGTGTCCAGGATTACGAGTAAAGGGTGAGGGCGTAGTGACCTGAGAAAGAATATGAATAAATCAGGCCGACCCCGAGGAGAATGACTGAAAAACAAAGTTCAAGATACCCTAGGAAAACATGATATACACTTCCTGGGGCGGAGAGAGGTATTAGTGGCCTGTAATACAATAGGGAGACTCCGGACAAAGAGTTATATTATCACCGGATAGGTAGAAGGCACTTCACAGAAAGCGGAAGATCTGGCGGCACCGATAAACACATCGGGTGGAAGGTGAAATGTACCAAAGGCGATAGGCGGAATGTGAAATATACTAAAGGCGTCGGGCAGATCAGGCTTAGGGATCGGAATGTGTCGGGCAGATCAGAAGTAACTCTCATGGAATTTGGTAAAGGAAAGATGGAGGTAGCTGGATGGCGTAGGGAAGGGGAGCGGACTGTGGACCAGTCCGCAACAAAAAGAGCAAAAAGCGGGGGAGCCAGATGGAGACGTGCCGGGGGTGAGCAGGAATCTATAACGATCGGGAATATGTAGGATGCCAGGCAGCGGGCGTCTGGGGCGTAGGGAAGGGGAGCAGACTGCGGACGAATCTGCAAAAAAAAGAGAAAAAATGGGAGGAGAGCCAGATGGAGAAAGGCCGTGGGTGAGCAGAAATCCAAAGGCATCAGGGAGGTGTAGGGTGCCAGGAAGTGGGCATCTGGGGCGTCAGGAAGGGGAGCGGACTCTCGACGAAACCGCAGCAAAAGAGAAAAAATAGGGAGAGGGGAGCCAGACGGAGAAAGGCCGTGGGTGAGCGGGATTGGGGAGATGTAAAGGGTAAAAGAAAGATATAGGGCGCCAGGCAACGGGCATCTGAGGGCATCTGGCGCATTCCCATAAGGGAGGTTTGCATCTGGTGCGGGCGGAAGTGAAGAGTCAGCATCCGGACGAAATGAGTGCGGGACGGCCCATTCAGAATGTCGATTTGCTTTGGCAGCGCCCGGTGCATCGGAGGCAACCGGCGCACCAGGCGCAAAGCATAATTTTTGCTGATGTGTTGAAAAGTTTCCTTTGTTTCATGTATGCATGATTTGGTTTCTGGAGCCCCGCTGAACGGTATCCTGTAGCCATTGCAGGCCTTCTCCCTATAGTCCTACCAGAAAGTTAGTCAACAGTTATCTAGGATGGCCCGAAAAATGATCCCTGTCTTGTATATAAAAAACATCTTCCGGTGCTTGCACTCGAGTACCGTACGGTAAGATAAGGTAGTTGTAAATTAACTGTTTCTATTATACGTATGACGAGCTTAGATTAATTTTTTTTTATACCGGTATGTTTGCTGAGCGCCACAACCAAAACCATGGGGTCTGAAGAGCACCCACCATGTCTCACCGTGACACCGTTCGTCAGCCATCCTCGACTGGCAAATAGGGATTCATAAAATACGTATTTTATGTTTTCTGACCGTATTTTACATGTATTGTAAATTACGAATAATACCCAACATACGAGCACGTGATTAGGTTAGGGCTAAGACTGGATGGAAAAATAGAACATGCGGAGTTAAAAGGTAAAGAGGAAAGTACAACCAGCCATCAGAGAGCTGGAAGGCAGGCAAAAGAGAGTGAAAGAGAAATAAATTGGTAGAGGCTGATGAGCGAGCAAGCAATGCTGGGAGTTAGATTGTTTCTTTCTCATGTTTCACAATAAAATACGGTATGGTAGAATATAATACTGTATTTTACGGTAAAATACTGTAAGATACTGACCGGTAAACTTACAACCAACAACCCTACTGGCAAACCGTTGATCATATTTATCTCCCAGTACCGGTACGGTATCTCTTTGCCCCTGGGTATGATACCGGTACAGGTACAGACCGTGCGGTACCGATACACATGCTGTCCCCTCTCTCTCGCCTTTCTTTGCTTTTGCGATAATAATAATACATTTCTGAATGTCTCAAAAATTCGAACGGTAGGCTAACCTATCTACCCCTGGGTTGGCGCCTGACCTTTGGGGGGATATCATAACTTTTTTGCATTGGGCTCGATATTTTGATGTGTGGGTGTTGCATACGAGGGGTGGCATCTATCATATTCTGCAATCTGTAAGTGCGCTGCAGTTGGTGGTGTACGGCACCACAAATCCCCGGTAACTTGTGCAGTTGGTTGGGGGCATGATTTCTTTTCAAGGTGTGCTGAGGATGGTGGGCAGTACCGGTATGATACAACAAACAAAGGTACTACAGTAGTACCGTACTGATGCAGGACTCAGGGTTAAATGTAAGTATCACTGCCAAAAAGATAATATAGCGGTACCGCTATTTATGCACCGTTGTGACATATGATCTTTGTCGTTGTGTAATGCAGCGTGCAGTACTCGTACGTGCTCCGCTATTCGTAGTCAGTGCTGTGCCCGCCTGGGTGGTCGAGGAACGAGGGTTGGGAGATTCTGTCTGGAGAAACCCTCGAGGATATTGTGGTAATATTATGATATCTCATGCAAGTGTGCGACGAGATTTAAGATTCCGCAAGCCTTATGGGAAATTGAAGCCCCCACAAAGCACTGTGCTCGAGTACGAGTGCCGGTACATTGCTTGAACCTCTACCGACTGCTGCCGAGTGCTCGCATGGTATGATCCAGTACTGGTAGGGTTCATAGAAACGAGGTGTTCTCGAGCACTATCAGCACAGAGACGGCTCATGCTTGATCAACCCCTGAAGACTGTGAACACGAGAGTCGAGAGGAAGCTCGGGCACCAGGAAAGGTGATTTTCCTGAAATCTCTGCAGTTACAGAGAGCATTCTCTGTGTTTCGGCAGTTTGAGCACGGTGGTGTAACGGGATTACGTTTGTCCGTCCCCCGCAGATTCCCTCGAATGTGATTCGATATATATCTCATTTTCTGGGAAATAAGCAGTGTACCGGTAATCAAAAAACTGAGAGCCAATTTCTCTCTTTCCTTTGCTGGCAAAAAGGCGATGTTTCGGTAATTTTTTGGATGACTTTCTTGTCTCCTGTGTGCACTATACACTTCCGCCTCTGCTGAGGCCTGGAAGAGGGGGGGCGATTTTGCCTCCCAGACCGGCTTTTGGTGCAGGGGTTTGACTTGTCGGACAGCCGAAAGGCACAGCCCAAAAATGTAAACGAAGGGCAGAGAAAGCGCTCAGAAATTGGAGGCCAGCTTGGGGGTGTGGTAGCAGGGGGTCTAATCCCCAAAAGGCTGTGCTGGGCACCCTATCGAATGACAGACTAAACAACAAACTGTCCTGCTCCTTTGGCACCTTATTCATCCATCCATTCATTCATTCAACTCATCCGCTCGCTCGCTCACTCACTCGCTCACTGTTTCGAGAGGAAGGGGAAGCAAACATCGACAACGGCCTCCGTCAGAAAGTGAACAGAGCGAACCAGTTTTAACTCATCTATCTATCTGGTCGGGTGCGAAACGGTAAGGGAAAGTTGGATAGGGCGATCTTGTTCTTGGGAAATTCCAGGCCTGACAGCGTTGGGCTAAACTCGGCTTGGGTAGGGTCGCCCGCACACGGCCATCCAGAAGTCAGCCTGCCAGCAGCCACTCGCTCTCCTCACCGACACATGGTAGCGGGCAACAAAACCATTCAGCTTTCGTTTACCCCATCCTCGCCAACTCTCCCAAGTCTTTGAGGAAAAAATAAAGCAATAGGAAAACTTAAGGATTGAAGTGGGGCTGCCACCGATCAATGGGTTCACGCCAACGTTCCGCAAGCGCTCTCTCACAACACAACGCGATTCACAGTAGCACACCTTCACCAGGAGGTATGGGAGGGGGCTCAGGAAATCACACCCTGCACGATCCCGTAGATTCTGTTGTTCTGAACGCTGCAGGGGTACCCACATTCCATGGAAACTCGCTACCTATACCAACAACCTTCGGCACGGGCTCAGCATACCCCACAATAACCCCAAATCGACCTAGGGCTCACACGAGCGCCGATTCTTCACCATCGAATGCAGGCGCGGCGGCGTTTGGAGGGCTACAGCCACGACAACCCTCAAGGAACTCGATGATGCAGGGGCATCTGGGAGGGATGGGTCCTCGTCATGTATCGACGTCTGTACTGGATAGTGGTAGTAGGGTTCGGGTTGATGGTAATGGAGGTGTTGGAGGAATGGGAGGAGCCGGTGGAGGAAGTGGGGGTGGAGTCGCTGGAAATGGATTTCCCGTTGGGTCGCCGCCGATTCAGAATGGGATGGTTATTCCACCCCCACCTCCGCCCCCTCCGCCGGCGAAGGATGCGGGCTATGTGCCCCACTCTAGTGTTGGGAGGAGCCACGGGCGAGAGGGTATGATGAACTACCACTACACCTCTCATCATCACCACCCGCAGCAACAGCAGTACGGTGCATACACACCTCACCAACCCTCCGCATCCTCCTCAACAGCCTCCCTGCCCCAGCCCCAGCTCCCACCTTTACCAGTGCCCCATCAGAACGCTTTGACCAACGGTAACAACAATTCAATTTACACTCCTCACCTGCATGCTTACTCCCACTCCCATGCACATCACCCTCCCCATCGCCCGACTGAAGCACCGATGTACCGACAACAATCCACACAATCCTCCGAGAGTATAGCTTCCTCCTTTACTAAGACCGAGTCAAACGCCGATAGTGAATACATGACGCCCGCCACATCTACTTCTTCTGGGTCTGTGCCAGCGCCGCTAGGCAACCGTAGTGTTTCTAATGGAATCACCCGTTCTTCTCATGTGTCTCATTCTCATTCTCAACAGTCACCCCTTGTTTCAAATGCAGCGGGTCCCCTTTCGCCAGATGTGGCTACTGTTTGGACTTTGGATAGTGTTGTTGCTTATCTTAACCGACATGAATTTTCTGAAGAATGGCAACAGGCCTTCCGTAATCTCAACATACACGGGGCAGGGTTTTTAGAAATGGGACAGCACAATTCTACGAGCCTAATACAGATTGTACTCCCCGAGGTCCTACGGATTTGCGGCTCAAACGCCGACCCTGCCAAGGAGAAGCTGGCGACCAAAAACATTAAAAGATTGGTCCGGGAGATATTAAAGCTCTCTCAGGAGGTCCCAAATACCCCACCACCCGCTGGACATAACCCCCCTGAGAACGGAGAATCGCCAGCAAAGATGGGAGGCACATCTCAGAGATCTCCAGCTCAGGCTCGGTTTCCCACTCAAAGAGGAGCTACATTTCCGACTCACAGCGTTTTTTCTGATGGGTCCCACAATGCATCGGAACCTTTTCTTCCACTCACACTCAGCGGAAGTGAGAACGCCCTGCAGCATAGAGCGGGGGCGTCAGAACCACGGTCCAGGAGTGAATTCTCAAAGGGAGCCTTGGCCAGTACTGACCAGATTTCTAGACATTCCCCATCAAATTCTGAGGCTAGTATACAGAACCCCACCGATGGCCATGTATTTGGGAAACAAGCGCTTTCCAACAGCCCACGAAATTCTCCACATCTGGGATATCAGTCCGTAAGCCGCCACGAGCCCATCTCGACCCGTCATGGAAAATCCAATTCTCAAGAGTCCGTCACATCGAGTACTGTGAACCACAGGCCCGGAGATGGGAAAGGGAAAGAGAAAGCCCTTCTTGTTTTAGGCATTACATCAAACGAGCGGCTAGGTGCTCGCCAGGACTATGATGGGAAACCGAGTAGTTCTGGCTTTGTGGGGAGGTTTCGAAAAAAGTTTCGGAGGGAGACTTCGGATGATGATAATGACGATGGCTCTCCTACAGCACCAGGCGCCCCGACTCTGCCATACACAATTCCTGAGAACAATGCAAGTGACTCTTCGCTCGATCGGGCCTCGGTTTCGTCTGTGGATGCTACGAGGGTGAAGGGGAGCAAACCGAGATCTACTCCTGGTGGGGGAACTCCGAAGAGCAGCAAGCCGGTATATGTGTTTGCAACAAGAGATAGAAAGGTATGGGTATCTATAGATGTGACGAGTTTAGAAAAAGGAGGGCAGATTCGAAGGGAGATTTGCCGCCATCTTGGAATCAATGACTACGATGCAGCAGCGATTCATCTGACTGAGGTTGGCCAAGAACCGAACGGTAAGCCATATAGTCGCATACAGCATGTTTTTTTCTTCTCGTTTACTCTTCGATAGCTCTGCAATATCGATGGGCTAATGGCTTAATTTCTGTTGCAGATGAAACTTTGACAGACCAGATGCTCAAACTTTCTTGCCAAACCAGAGGAGATAGTATAGCTAGTTTGAAGTTCTTTGTGCAGCCAGTACCGATGTCTGCTTTTGATATGCCAACAGAAGACTCTGCTGGACAATCATCATCAGGTACACCACCACATCAGAATTATGCTTCAGACCCCCAAAACCGTCTCGCCCATGCCGGCCCAAAACCTCAACCTTTACAACTGGACAGGGCGCAAAAACAGCTGAATCGACGGTCTTCTTCTCCCCATCTTTTGATTTCATCGGGAGATTCGACATTGAAGCAGAGTGATATCATTGGATCAACCGAGATACTCCCTGATACTGGCACGAATGGTTTGGGTAATCAGCCCAGGGACGACTTGGACGACTTGCGAGAACGGCTGGCGCTTCTGAGGAGACACCAGGATCAAGGGCCTAAGATCAATGTTATTCCCACTCCTAGCCTTGGCCCGACACCGCCGGGCCCGCATTCATCGGTCCAGCCATCACCAAATGATCCTATACCGGAACCGGGCTCTGCATACCCATCGTATACTGGCTGGGAGAACGATTATTCTGGATCGTCATCGCTAAAGACTCTAGTTCGAACCACTACTGATGGCTCCCCTAGTGATAATGGTTTGTCCCCGGCGGTACGCAAAAATGAGCTCTTCTTCGATGAGGATCCATCACCGATTACAACCTTTGCAACGCTGACCCATGGTCCCCCTCATAAGGGCTCTGCTGGCACCAATCAATTAGGAGCAGCTGCCCAAGTTCGCCGTCAGGGACTTGAATCAATTGCTCAGCAACAACAGCAGCAAGAACAGCAGACAGGGTGGTTGACTAAGAAGAAGAAGGATAAGGAAACAGACACGGAGAGACCATCCGCAGGTTTCCAGAAGGTACAAACAGTAACCCGCCCTGGGCGGGTGGTAGATTTTGATAACCCTAGGCCCTCGCCATATGAGGATGTTAAAATGGAGACGTTGATACCACAACGCAAGCCACCACCGCCACCATCCAACCGTAGCTCGATAGGATCTATTTCTAGGGTAGGGAGTGACTTTGGGCGAGGCTTGCCAGCAGATGTTGGTGGGCGTTATGCTCCGGCGGCTAGGAGAATGAGTATTGATAGGACTGCTGTTGCTATGGAGAAGGCACCCGAGATGTCGGAGAGGACTTGGAGAAAGGGAGTGTCACCCTTGCACGAGGATCGCCAGAGTCCGGTCACGGGAATCGGATCCTCGTTGATATCGGCAGGCATCTTATCTGCTCAGATTACTAGAACACCGATTCCTGGCATACCCCGCGAGTCTGTTCCCGCGCCGTCTTTGCCATTGTATAACCAACAAGCGACTCCGCACCAGCAACAACAGTATCAGCAACAAGAGCAGCAGATTCAGGAGTCATCGAGGCCACGAGCAATGGCCACAGTGGATTTTGGCCACTCGGGCACGAGTAGCCCTCAGTCAGGTGGGACCCCTAGCAGTCCTGCCTTTACATGGGGCAAAGGAAATCAATGTTTCAAGATACCTGACTATCAGCCAGAGTATGAAACTGGGCCTGAGAAACTTACCTTACAGATACCGGCGGCACCTCTCCCACGGCCAAGCTCTCCCGAAATCAGCCCAGGCGATCGCGACGTTCCCCTCGGCATCCGAAAGTCAACACTCCCAGTGGGCGCTCCAATAGACATTCAAGGAAACGATGTTCAATTCCTTTCCCAGACCATGCCCACAAGTGCAGAACCTCGAGTGCAGGAGGAGGAGGAGGAGGAGGAAGACGAAGACAGTGATGAAGATGATGGTTTGTTTGCGATACCGATCTCCTCGCGGGGCGAAAAACCGAAAACCGAATTCCCTAAGACCGAGGAGAGGAGTGTGGACTCGTCTAAACCTACGCTGACACTTGCTACCAAGATTGTTACCTTTAAGACCACCCCCACTACATCCGCGACTGCTAGTGGAAGTAATGGCGCAATGAATTCCCCTGAATTCGAGCAAGGGGACGATAAATGGATCAACTCCCCTGCTTCCCATAACATATCTACTCCAGGTTCTGCTGCAGCATCAGCCCATTCCCCGGCTGATTATACACGCTTAGGCCGTCGGGAATCCTTTGGTAAAGACGATGTATGGGCGTCACGTCCTCCCGCAGAAGCACTTATTGATCACCTTGACGATTTCTTCCCGGGCTTGAATTTGGATCAACCTATCCCAGACGAAGTTAGCATGTCTCCGCCTCCCTCACCTTCACCTGCCACCGAGAACAAGCCTCAATCATACCAATTGGCCGATATCCCGTCGGAATCTCCAAGCACATCTGAACCCCCAGGAGCAATGGGGCCTCCGCCTCCCCCTGTCAGCAAGGGCAAGAATGTCCCAACGGTTGTACAGAGAAATCTTGGTCGTGGACAGCTAGGCCGGATGAAGTCCATCCGCGAAGTTGCCAGGGGTGCCCATGAGAAATCAAAGAGATTCACGCAAACAAACACAGCTGGCTTAAAATCTGGCGATATCATTCGCCGAAAGAGTACAAAGATGTTCGGAGCCCGCTTGATTGAAGTCACGCCTAAGCGTGGAGCTATGTTACAAGCACAGCAGGCATCGCCACCAGTTCAACAACAGAGTGGAATCAAGCGCCAAGCTACCTTCCGATGGTTCAAGGGTCAGTTGATTGGCAAGGGTACCTATGGGCGAGTCTACCTTGGTATGAATGCAACCACGGGAGAGTTTTTGGCTGTCAAGCAGGTAGAGGTGTCGAAAGGCTTGTCGGCCAATGACAGTGATCGACAAAAAGAGATGATTGCGGCGCTGAACCAGGAGATTGAGACCATGCAGCATCTTGACCATGTTAATATTGTCCAGTACCTCGGGTGCGAGCGAAAGGAGATGAACATGAGTATCTTCCTAGAATATATCTCTGGTGGAAGCGTTGGTAGCTGTTTAAGGAAGCACGGCCCTTTCGAAGAGTCGGTTGTCAGAAGCTTGACTAGGCAAACATTGAGCGGATTAGAATATCTGCACAGGGAAGGAATCCTTCACAGAGATCTAAAGGCAGACAATATCTTGTTGGACATAGACGGAACCTGCAAGATTTCGGATTTTGGAATTTCTAAGAAGAGTGGTAAGTGGCACAATATTTTTTCTGCTGAGTTCCATGTGCCTAAACGTCTAGTGTAGACAATATCTATGGCGATGATCCTGGAAACTCAATGCAGGGTTCCGTGTTCTGGATGGCTCCTGAGGTTATTAGACCCGAGGGCCAGGGTTATAGCGCTAAAATTGATATTTGGTCCCTTGGATGTGTGGTTCTCGAAATGTTTGCCGGCCGCCGCCCCTGGAGCAAAGAGGAAGCGATCGGAGCTATCTACAAACTTGGCAGTGAGCGCCAGGCGCCTCCAATTCCCGATGATGTCGCTTCAGTTATTAGCCCCAGCGCCATTGGATTTTTGGCTGATTGTCATACAATGTAAGTTATGCTTCTACATCTTATGTAGGGGTATCCTCAATTAACCTTTCATAGTGAGCCTTCTGAGAGGCCAACTGCTGCGACTTTATTGAACGAACACGAGTTCTGCTCCTTGGATACAAACTTTAATTTCTTGGATACAGGTCTGTATCAAAAGATCAGAGGCCTCAAGTTCTAGTCATGAAGCCTCTTACTAATCACTCGACGAAAAACGCCTGATTTGCCTCGTTGGTTTCCTTTTTTCACTTTTCTCGTTGTAACAATTTTTACTGTCCTTTGTAACGGAAGTAGGCACTATAGCCGGGTTTTATGTTTTATTGTTTTCCGAACGCCCTTTCTACTCTTCCCTATACATTATTGACTGATTGATTCTTTTTCTTATCATATTGCGCGTTTGTTCAGAAGCCGGGCCCTTCTTTCCTTTCTTGTATGTACGCGGCGTTCTCTGGCATATATGAGTGACATTCCACCGGGAGAGGGAGTGGGGAAGGAAAGTACTGTAGATCGGCATTTGGCGATAGTTGGCGTAGGGTTGAGTAAGATAGGATATCTTAATACGGTACTTTACTTGTGATAATTGGAATGGCGGTCCTTGGACCGTTGCAACTGTGATTGGTTTGCTCGGGGTTGAATATGTGTGATAGTGGTACGGTATTGTGCGTTTGACTTTTAGACTGAACTACCTTAATATAGCCAATGATTGTTCTTGGGGCTCAATGGGGTGCTCTAGTGTTGAAAAAGTTTGTGATTACAGTTGCTCTGCTTGGGCCCGAAACAGTTTCAACTCTTATTTCTTGTTTTCATTTAGGACAGAGGATTCCACTCGTAGGAGTTATCGGAGCGTTGTATTTTAAATCATTAATATAAAGTATGATACTTGATATTATTTACAATAATTGTCTACTGTGATTCACCGTAACTTAGGTACTGGATAATGGGGCTCTACCGGTATTATTGTCCGAAAGAGCTGCGGCCCATCCGAGCCGGGTAATCGCACCCCTCCGGGTAACCCCATCCTCTCCCTCCTGTCACCAGTAAGCCAGCTTGCTAGCCAGCTAGGGAAGGGGAAAAAAAACCTCCCACCACAGGAACCGGTTGCTATTTCTATACCAATTACGGCCTTTGGTCAATCCTTCTCCCTTTTTTCCATCCCCCCCCTCTCAGCAATTGCCTCCCATAAATAAACCAGGTATCGTCGATTTTTAGGGTTGAATTTAAAGAGCGTTATGCATCCTTTAAAACGAGCCTCATTCGCAGCGGCGGTGGTGGCAAGCAGATACTCGACTTCGGCTTTTCGAATTGGTGGGAACCAACGAGCGCATTGGGAGCTGCTACGTTCGCCTAGGAGGGGTCGTTGCGGGAGTGGGGGTGCGATGTCGGGTGGTGGGGCAAGGTTTGGCGTTCTACGGAGTGAATTTTCTACCTTGCGGCCACTATATGAGAAAGTGAAGACTCCCGGTGCCGAGGCAGAGAAGGAGGCATCTGACGATAACAGCAACAGTGGGGAAGGAGGAAAGGCTTCTTCCTCCGGTACGGAAGAGGACAAGGAGAAACAGAAGGAAGAGGAACAAGAAGAAAAAGGACAAAAGGAAAAAGAAGAAGCGCCCCCACCACCTCCCCCACACGGCGATAAATCTCCCTTGACGGTGTTCTACGAAACTCTTCAATCCGAATTCAAGAAATCCCAAGAATGGCAAGAGTCGACAAAGCAACTCGCCTCCAGCGCCCAGCAGTTCACTGAATCACCTGCCGTGAAAAAGGCTCGGGAAGCGTACGGCACTACCGCACAAGTTGCCGAAAAGGTTGGCGGGAAGGCCGCCGAGACCCTGGGCAAGACTGCCTCGGCAGTTGGTAAGGGTGCGGTATGGACTTGGGAGACCCCCGTGGTTAAAGTTGGCCGAGCGGCGGTAAGGAAGACGGGAGAGGGTGTGGCAACCATAACCAAGCCTGTACGGGAGACGAAGGTGTATAAGGATGTAGTTGGGAATGTCAAGGAGGTGATTGATGACGGGAGTAGTAGTCGGTACGGTGGATACTTAGAGCGGGAGGAGCGCAAGCGACAGAGATTGCTAAGGGAGAGCAAAGGCGGTGTCAAAAGCGAGAAACATGAAGAGAATCCAAAGTACCATCCTCCACTCTCCTCCCTTCCTATCTAGGGGCCTCTAGCTAACATCAACCTAGCGCAGGAACAAACGTGACCCTACATAAAGACGCTGCATGGAAGGAATCCTGGCGGACTTTTCGCGATAGCAACAAACTCATGCAATCTCTCTTTACCATGCGCAAGTCCTATGAAGAATCCAGCAACCCAGTTATATCCGTAACCCGCTCAATCGCTGACCGCTTCGCCGGCTTCTTCGCTGAGAACGAAACTGCCCTCGTAATCCGCAAATTCCGAGAAATGGACCCAAACTTCCAGGTCGAGCCCTTCCTGCGGGAGCTGCGCGAGTACATATTGCCTGAAGTGCTCGACGCTTACTGCAAGGGGGATACAGATGTGCTTAAAGCCTGGCTGAGCGCGGCACAGTATAACGTCTACGCGGCGTTGAACCAACAGTACACTACCAATGGACTTAAGCTCGATGGGAAAGTCCTGGACATCAGGAATGTGGATATCCTCTCCGCCAGGATTCTCGAGCCGGGGGAGATACCAGTTTTCATCATCACTTGTAGGACGCAGGAGGTGCATGTTTATCGAGACTTGAAGACCGGCGAATTGAAGGCGGGCATGGAGGATAAGGTGCAGCAGGTCACGTACGCTATCGGGATCACCAGACTGCCCGATGAAGTGGCGAATCCGGAGACGAATGGGTGGAGGCTTATTGAGTTGCAGAAGAGTGCTAGGGATTTTATTTAATCGCCTTGGCCGTGGCGGTTATGCTTTTTTTTCTTTGTTACGCTACATGCCCTTGGTTTGACTTTGCCTCGTTGGCCTTTGATTGACCGATTGATGGACGGATGGATTGATTTCGTGTATGTATGTCTTTTATAGATAATGGGCTTGGGAGTTATTTTCGTTTTTTTCTCTTTCCCCCATTTCTTTTTGTGCGCCTGCCTCTTCTTAGGGCTCTTCTTCCTCTCTATCTACCTCATTTCTCTTAGAGGTTTTCGCAAAAGTTCTGACCAAAACTCAAAATTGTTTTTTTCCTTTTCCCTTCTTCTGTAAACATTTCCTTAGATCTCCAAGATGACACCACTCTTCTCTTCTCTTCTATTTTCTCCTTTGTTTCTTGATCTTGTATATTCAGCGGTGGGCGGGGGCTAGTGTACACTATAGTATCTGAAGTTTATCTGGAGTGAGTGCTTTAAGATAGAGGGGTTCCTGTTTGAGTTGGTGAATTGATCAATCCATAGCGGTATTGTTATTCGAGTAAGTCAGAAGTTGGGGGGGGGGGTGTTCAGGGATAAAATGGGGGGATCGTTGTTAAAAATCGTCACTAGATAGGAAGTTGTATGACGAGTGACTATACATGATCGCAACCGCTCTTCTGAGACCATCGGAAAGGAATACTGCACAACGGAGACGAGGTACGAGTCAGGATGTTGCGGAGAAAATAAATAAATAAAGTGGGATTTAAGAAATTTTCGACACCGGGTCCTTTGTCGGTCTCACTTCCGTCCCATAATATAAGTCACGAGTCGTATCTTGACAGTGGACTACGGAGGTGGTTTTCAGCAGAGGATTTTATAGTAGGAGCGAGAGGGGTGACCGCCATTGAGAGAACGCAAAGGCGGGTCCAAATCGATACCTAGTTGGCTTTCAGAGTTGGGGGGGATACAGCATGTATATATGTTAGTGATGTTTTGGCAAGGCCTTGTATTATGATTGCCAACCTTATACTTATCTCGAGCTAGATGGCTCCAGGGATCCCTCCGTGGACGGCAAAACGCGATGCAGAAACTTCCGATCCCCCGAGCGCGGGTTACACTGCTGGCGGGCCTTGTGGAATCTGATACTATATTAACCTCGTGGCAATTGAACGGGGTCTCCATAGTGTTCCGTTGAGAGGGGGTACCGGTGGGTTTGACGCCGCTAGTAGCGCTGTGGGCTTTGATGTTTGCTTGATAGGGATTCTTTGATCGTGACGCAGACTCCATGTTTAGTAGTCGTCGAGCCGTTTTTGGAGTGCGGTTGATTTTGTATTATGAATGTTGGGAATAATCGATGCGGAGGTAATGATCCACGATGAGGGTTTTACGCAGCGGAATGGAACGGCTTAAGTGGAGGCATAAGTTTGTATTAAGCGGAGATGAAGATCATGATTGATTGTGATAAGTCGATAGAAAGGAAAGGCTTGAGGAGGGTTGTGTGCGGGAGGGAAGGTACGAAGAGAGAAAAGACAGGAAGGTAAGAAAGACAGGGGTGTGAAAACTTTTCATAGCTTGCGTATCACTTCGCCGATGCGTACGCGTTGCCGCTGCGGCCTTAGAGTGCGGGCATCTCCCACTCCAAGTGCTGCCATTAAACTGCTATTTCCAATAATAAATTTACCACATATATCGAGTGATTGTCTGTGACGAGTTTGGAGAATGCGTAAGTGATCACCGGTTGATATCTCCCCCGCCGTCTCGGTTGTAAGAAATGTAATTTTTGAGGGTGGTTTGTATGTCCTGTCTTTCCTTGCGGTCTAGAAAAAGCAAGGAGATGATCACTGGGGCAATCTTGCTCGGGTGGGTTGAGTAAAATTGATGGAACGAGACCTTGATTATGGGAAGCGTTCTTGAACTAGAAGACCACGACAGGTTCTCTGCGTATGTTCAGAGGGGCATAGAGACCATTTTCTCCCCCCTCTCTTTCTTTCTTCTCCCTACTTCTCTAAAAGGCCTAAACACACGAAACACAACCAACCAAAGAGATCTCAATACGACGGTCATTTCCCATCTCCAAACTTCACACCAACAACTTTTCTCCCCAAAATGCAGCTCAAACTCCTCCTCACCACCGCTCTCCTCTCCCTCACTGCTACTCTTGTCAGAGCCGGCCCATCCCCCTTTCCCGTCCCAGCCCCCCTCCACCTCATCGGAGAAGACTATGTTTCCTCCTTCGAATATGATGTCGTCAATGCCCTAGCAGCAGCAGGTGACTACGAAGCCCTCAGAGAGATGTACACTCAATTCTGGAACAACCCCACAACCGCCGAATACGGAGTCTGCGAGACTTCCCAAGCCTCGCCACCAACCAAGGAGGCCCACGGGGCCATTGACCTCCTGAACACCCGCTTTACCTGCTGTCAATGGAACGCTGTACACACTCAATGCTCTAACCTTACCAATCGTGGAGGGGCTAGTGTTGGATTCTGTGGAGCATATAAGGCTTGTCTGCAGTGTACTCCGTTCGCCAAGGATCGAATGTTTGCTATTGCGTTTTATTGTGCTCTGCAGGGTCCTGATGGGGTGTATAGATCTGGAGGAAAGTGGATGTTGGATGGAGCTGGGCCGGGGGCTAGATTGATCTTGTATCATAACTAGATGGGGTGATCGAGACCTGTTGGTGATTTGTCTTTTGAGGTTGAGAAAAATAGGACTAGTCGTTATTATTATGCTGGGGCTTTCCCCTTTGTCCTTTTTTTGTGGTTCGGGAGGTGGTCTTCAGGAAGTGAGGGTGGCTTTTAGTGTCAGAAATGATGGATGGTACGACAATTTACTCTCGGTGAACCTCTATCGTAGGAGTGGCTAGAGTACCTGAATTCCTCATGTTGGGGCCCACCCTTCTCTCCGATTTATGAACCAGGATTTTCGGCACACGGGTGAGCACGAACTCGTATATCTTTCAACTTAAGGAGCCCATATTCTCCACCTGATCTTCCAGGATTCTTAGTGTTCACCTCATTAGCAATGGCTCGTTCAAAACGAGCCAACCTCACTACCGAATCTTGGTTTGGCGGGCTGACAGTAAACATGAGAATTGCAAGTATGCCGGGTAGGCCTCGTGCCACCGGACAATAACCCGGAAGGCCCTGATGAGTAGTCGACCCAGCTTCAGGGCCCTACATGTGGGTCTTGTGCGACGAGAATAGATGGGCATCAAGTATACAAGGTTGGCTCTCTTCGTCCTAGTAGCGATCCTCGGTGTAGACCTTACATTTCTCGATGTCCGTGAATCTCGAACTTGAAGCGGGAAGAAAGATCTCAGTTATCTCTTGTTGTTGTATGACTCCATATAAGATAATCGTGTTGATCTCAGACCTTGAATTTCTTCATCTTTCTATTCCTCTTCTTGTCGGGGACTTTCCCATATTATTTTTTGTTTTAAGTTGGATGGTGTCACGAGATCGCAGACATGGACGAGCTATGATTGTGGCTAGAAAGAACCATTGGGACAGGATTCTCGAGCTTGCGAAACCCTATTATTAATAGGTTAGTCATTTCCATCTAGCCCTTCGCTTTCAGATAATGTAGGTAGCTTTGAATCATAAAATTCTGTTGCAACCTGTGTTTCTGACACCGTCTGTTCCCAGCAGAGTGTGTTCTCGGTGCTATATGCTTCTCGGCCCGTGCTATTCGCACAGGGGGGATTGCTTATAAATATATATCCGGGCAAGGACACTCACTGAAAAGATTAGCGTTCTTGGGTTTCACTTTGTATGGGACACTGTGCATAGAGGAGGTTTCGCGGCTCGAGTGATGGATGGTGATGGGTATGCCGAGTATAGTAGCGGTGTCGATATCTAGCCTTTGATCTGGGTTCTGATAGGATATAAGTTATTTACCCTAAGTTTTATGTGCTGATTTTGCTATTGTTCCTGGAGGGCTAGGAGGTGGTTGAGGGCCGCTCTGTTGATAGGGGGTTTTTTCTATGTCTACGGAAGTAACCCTGGCTTTTGGAAACCTTATACTTTGAGCAAGAGGTTCAGGACGAATTCTATGCAGAGGCTCGGAGGTGTATAAAAAGGGCCACCTCGCTCATCCTCCTTCTTCCACCCACCTCTCCAACAAACTCAAACATACACAAAACACAACCGACCAAAGAAACTTCCTCTCTATTGCGATCACCTCGAAAAAACCTTACATCACCACTTCTCTCTCAAAAATGCAGCTCAAACTCCTCCTCACCACCACTCTCCTCTCTCTCGCCGCCACCCCCATCAGAGCTGCTCCATCCCCCCTTACCGCCCCAACATCCCTCGAAGTCCTCGGAGAAGACTACGTCTCTCCCTTCGACTATGATGTTGTCAACGCCCTCGTGGTCGCCGGTGACTACGAAGCCCTTAAAGAGATGTACTCCTCATTCTGGAGCAACCCCACAGCCGCCGAATACGGAGTCTGCGAGACTTCCCAAGCCTCACCGCCAACCAATGAGGCCTATGGCGCTATTGACGACCTGAACAGGCGCGATAACTGCTGTCAATGGAACGCTGTAGAAACCCAGTGCTCTAACCTTACAAATCGTGGAGGGGCTAGCGTTGGATTCTGTGGAGCATATAAGGCTTGTCTGCAGTGCAGTCCGTTCGCGAGGGATCGGATGTCTTCTATTGCATTTTGGTGCGCACGGCAGGGCGCTAACGGGGTCTATAGATCTGGAGGGAAGTGGATGTTGGATGGGGCTGGGCCGGGGGCTAGATTGATCCTGTATCATAACTAGATGGGGTGATTGGGATTTGTTGGTATTGTATATACTTTTGTTTACACAACTAAGCTAAGCCTTTTTTCCTGGACTAGACCTTTCTGAGAAGCAAGCATTTGTAGTCCCCATCTAAAGCAACACGACCTCAATACTAATGGGTCTTTATCTGATCCAATTCTATCAGAATTATGCCCTCTGAGGCGTGAATTTCTTTCCCAAGTCTGCCCTCTACAGGGTGTATTTCCTTCCCTATATCCGCCCCGACCCCGCGCCCGATACCAGTTGCAGGTGCCGTGATCAAAGTCTGGGAAATCATAATATTATAACACCATATAAAACCCACTACTCCCACATCTGCCAAGACCGTCCCCATACTAAAAATGATAAATTTCCACACGAGAGTATCAATCTCGGCCTCAAGCCTGGTGATATTGGGGTCCAAATTCTTTAGCTGTTTAGTCAAGGCTTCAGTATTGACTTTAAGGTCCTGGCTCCGGTTAGTTTTTAAAAGTGAGTATCTTCAAATTGTGCCATCTTTCCGTTTCGAACTTGAGAATGCTTCCTTCGATTGTGTTTTTCTTGTAGGAAAGGTGGAGTTTGCTCTACTAGGGTATGTTCTAGTGCTCCTGGCTGAGGGACTGCCGAGAGCCCTAGACAAGACTAGACCACTTCTAGCAGTCTACCCTTAGCAGCGAAATCTCGGGGAGGTCGTCTTTGGCTCGGAGGGTGGGTCCTATGGGGCGAAACAGTGCTTTTTGAGGGTGGGGGCAGGCTGTGTCGAGAGAGGGTTGGGAAGATGGAGGATGGAGGAGGACTGTTGTGATACGCTCCCGTAGCGTCTTCTTTGTTTTTTAGCCTCTCTTTTATTCTATACGCTAGTCTAGCATTTTCTTCCTTGTTACTAATAGCCGGTTCCCCTCCTATTTCGCTATCGCTCATAGTCGGGAAAAGCAGGTGTGACGCAAAAGCAAGTGTGACGCCCCGGATTTTTTTTTTTGACCATTTAGGCTTATATAATACTAGTTTTCAACAACATATACCTTTGCCCTATTGTATTTATTTACTCGTTAGATCTACTGTACTATTAGTGATCTTAATATAAATTATTGCCAAAGCTACAGTAGGCTTAGCAGAGCAGGTTAACAAAATTATGAATACCAGTTAATGGGATCTAACAGGCTCAGCTTAAATATGGTTTGCCGTAGGGTAAAGGGATATTGTGTTGAAAACTAGTATTATGTTCCGCCTGCTCACTATCCAAGTAACAACAATGGCAAATATAAATGTAAATTTCCAAGTCTAGGATAGTTATCAAGATTTTGTGACCTCTTCGGCAGCCGAAACCATTGTGCTAAGCGGAAGGAAAGGTTAGAAAATTCTAAGCACTCTAGGACTACATGCGGATCGTGATCCACATAGGTAGGCTGGTGGTTCCTTATGGTTACTGCTCCTAGCTTGTCAAAAGTTATTACCGCAAGTACACTCGGCAGGAGTGTTTGTGCTCTTAGCCCATGTAAATT
Source organism: Tuber microsphaerosporum (assembly GCA_003521225.1). NCBI lineage: Eukaryota > Fungi > Ascomycota > Pezizomycetes > Pezizales > Tuberaceae > Tuber > Tuber microsphaerosporum. The sequence goes on from QOVD01001839.1 coordinate 31,419, forward strand.
CCGATTTCGTGATAGGATCAATCGCGCAACAAGGCAGTGTAGTGGAGTTGTGGAGTTGTCGTTGTCCATTCTCTTTTAATAGCTATTTGCTCAGAAACAAACAAATGAATGGAAAAATGAACAGCTGTTCCCTGAGGATGTTAACAGAATACATGATAATCAACTGCTGTGTTATAAGTTGGAGAGTTAAGATGAGAATGTAAGAAAATAATGCTAATCAATATTGTGCATAGCTACCTTTTGCCCCCAAAACTGCACCGACCCTATTGGGTATTGATTTCCACAGGTTCTGAAAAGCTTGACAGGAATTGCCTCCCAGACTACTAGTTCCAATGATCTTGACTATGAGTGCCGTGTTCCAAAGACAGTGAAAGGAGGCAATTATCGTTCCATTTTCCACATCATTCATCCCCTTTCTCGAGTTTTGAGGACTTCTTTTTTCAATTTGGGGTTTCCGTTTCCAGCTTTGTAATGCATTGTGTAACAGGCATTGAGTGTTATGGAAAGTAAGAGGGAGATAGCAGTTACCGTTATTGCCTAGGTGGAGCGGAGAAAGGAAAGCAATCATAACCGCCAAGCGAGTGATGTCAAGCATAAACACTTCTGCCGAGTGGCTCTATTCTCTGGATGTTTCACCTTCTTCATATATTATCACTCGTGAAATTAACTTCTTCCTTCTTTCATGACTGGGATAGGGCGGAGTTTACATTACCGCTTGAGTATCCCAGCCACAAAGTGGCCTAATTGCTCAATGGAACATCCTGTTGATTAAGTAGGCCACTTGATGGTTTTGATGGAACATTTGTTGATATAACACGTATAACGAGAATCGTTAACCTCATGACGAAGGAACAACAGTTTGCATGGATGGTAACCAAGTTGCTGGCTGCAGCGCAAAACTATGCGGCCGCGCAACTACTACACACTCACTGAGTTGCTCTTCCAGCCATCAGACACGTCATTGTAAGGGAAATGTGCTGTAGACATGAATTGCTTAAAGTCAGTTTGTGTCCTTGCTTTCTCAGAACCCTCCACTACCCCCTATCCACATCCTTTCCTCTACCGCTTGAGCAACACCTCTACTCGCTCTGTAAGCCCAAGCGCCCACTCCTTCAGTTTTTCCCAAATAACGGACGCTCTTCCCCTACAGCTTGAGACACATGCCCGAGGCTGGGTCTAGCAGGTGCCTACAGGGCTGTCGGGGGGTTTGGGATCACCAGTCTCACTTCCCAAGGTATCCAAAAAAAAAAAAAATCCTCATTATTCTCGTCCTCATGAGTGTCACGCCATCGGGAGAACAAGTTTGTTCTAGCAATTACTTCAAGTCAGCTCGTGTCCTTGCTTTCCTAAAACCCTCCACTAATGCACCCCTATCCACATCTTTGCTCCTACTACTTCAATAATACTTTTGTTCTTCCGAAAAGATCAAAACAAAAATTCATTCTTCCCTCCAATCCGTGACGATACCATCGAGGGCTGTTTATTTGTTCCAGCAATTGAAAAGTTTCAAAGCATCCTATTTACTGACTTGGTCTTATTAAATTCTCCAGCTTTCTTCACTGTGCACGGCTCTGCCTTTGCTACTCTCGTGGGGGCTTCGGGAGGACGCCCTTCCTCATACTAAATGAGTAAATCTACCACCGCCGCTCCCGATCCGTCCCGCCAGCCTTTCAAGAGCCATTAGTGGATACTAACTACAACTAGTTATCTCAGGCTGAATCAATCATCGATGCGGCGCCACATAGCATTATCAGAAAACGAGACTGAAATTCGTCCGCATTTACCAGCATCCGCGTGTCGCCATGTGAAGTAGTTTTTGCTTGTATACAGCTCTCCCCCTAAATATCAATCCTGCACTTCACCTTGTAATCTACCCGCAAGTTTAACATACCCCATATCCCCCCCACCGTGA
>QOVD01001840.1:0-22562 GCA_003521225.1 Tuber microsphaerosporum
CCCTCCTCCCCTCCCCTCCTCCACCTACCGCCAAACTAACAATTCCACAGTGGGGCACATTCTCCCTTCTAGCCAACGTAGCGGCCTATCTCTCCAGCCCCATTTTCCGTAACCTGACTGTCCAGTTTAAAGTTTATTTATGGATGTGTCCGACTGTTGTTGGGAGCATGATTGAGGCTGATAAGTATGTTTCCACCCGCACGAGAATCGACGGGGGGAGGGAGGGGCTAATAGGGTAGTCGGCTGCGGGGCTACGAGAGTATGATACGCAGGCGCAGGCGCGCTGCCATAGAGGACGCGCGGGAGCGGGCATACGTTAAGGAGATTGAGGAGTTGGAGAGGAGGGGGAGAGGGTGAGGAGTGTGCGCTGTATGTGACGAAATATCATACGAAGGGAAGGGAAGGATGCTGGAGGGGGTTGGTATATCATCATTCGTTCGGGATTCGTTGCACAAGTTATGAAAGGCAGGAAGTAATGTGAATCTCGGATTAAGATCTCCTCTTCGCCATGGGGTATAAATTTGACATATCAGCCCAGATGAAGAGGAACATTATTCACTCATCTATAGTTGTGCTAGACTATATCCAAGAGCCCGATGGCTCTTTATAGCACCGAAACAGGGTGGGCAGGCCCCAAAACCTGATACCCCCAAGGTCATTAAAACGTTGTATCATAGTTGAGAGGGTGAAATATCACCCTCTGCTGATCCTCCTCCAGCCAAAGAAGCAATCGCACTCTCCCTTCCCTCCCCTTCCTCCAACGATCTCCAACCCTTGAGAACCTCCATTATCCCCAGTTTGCCTCTAGACCACAAACAGACATATCAACCAACTCCAAAACATGTCAAATATTTTTTTCGAATGAAAAGGAAAAAAAAAAAATGCAACAGAAAAGCATAGCGCCACCCCAAATTACAAGGGAAATGATACTAAAAAGACGTATACTACAAAACCTATAACACCGGTAAAGATTATACAGTCAAATCGATGTTATTAAAACTATACTTCATGCTTTGGCAGTCTCTTGAAACCAGCTCCGACTGCGGCCTCCCGGCGTGGCCACCACCAGGGTGATGGCTGTTCGGTGTAGTTTGTGCTGCGAAAATGGAGTCTCCTGTAAATCCAAAACCCGGTAATGTATAGCGTGATGGCAAGAGAGAACCCGGAGACAGTTAGGAAGAGCCAATGCTGACCCATCCAGAAGATGGTTTTGGCATCACTAGAATGCCATGAGGAGCCCTTGTAAACCGCGAAAAAACTCCAAGGGTTCTTATTGTATCTATGATTCATGATTAGCTGGTTGGTAAGCCCAAGTAGTGAGGGGCTGGCTTACTCTTCGGGCATGAGAACTCTGACCCTTTCCTCCTCGGTTGTTCCCCAACGAATGTATTCCTTCCAGACAACACTGAGGAACAGCGGGCCGGTCCCATACATCACAGTAATGTAGGGGACATGCCAATTACGATTATAGGTTTGAAGACTTTCGATAACACGCAAGAAGAACGGATGTTGTGGAACAGCACCCATGGCATCGTTGGAAATACCGGTAGGAATAGTCTTTCGAACCCAAGCGCGGTACGAGAGTAACGGATCTAGTCGCCGGTTGCAGCCCTGGTGAAAATGATTAACAGGGTAACGTGACCTCCTATTCACCATTTAACTCACATCGTCCATATCAATATAGATCCCCCCAAAATGTGCCAAGACGAAGTATCGAATAGCATCGGCGCGCATGATGGGGTAAGGATAGCTATCGTACGTTTCGATGAACCACGGATACTCCTTGACTACAAAGTCCCTCGCTTTCTCATTTGTCCAGAGCTAGACGATCACCGAATTGATTCAGCCAAGACCCTTTCTTCAACATTTAAAGTTTTTGCCCCTGACAGGAACAAAAATAACCACAAACGAACCTTATACTCGTAATCTCCATGCAAGTCCAGGCACGACTGTTGAGCCTTCTGCCATTTCTCGGGAATAGTCTCGTTTTGCCATGTTTGGTGAATGATTTTTGGAATTAGTTGGGGTCGTGAATCGATGAGTTGTGAATTAGGAGCTGGGATATCGACAGAATGAATGGCATCCGCTGAACAGTCCTCGAACAGCAGAGTAATAAGGGTGAACAGAAAATTCACCAGAAATCCGATAATGATGAGGTTGCACACCAGGAACAATATTAAACCTTTGCGCATGACGGCGGTCGAAGTGCTGGTACAGAACGAAGAAAAGGGGGAGGAGGAAGGGAAGAGTTGATGAGGCCCCCCAAGAAGAGGGTAAAGGCTATTTGAGGCTGAAGAGAGGCGACAAGGCGTAGACCGTTGAAGTCGAAGAAACGAGGAAATTAAAAAGCCTATAAAGAAAATGAAGAGGAAACAGACCAGACTGTAAGAAGAAGGAAGGGGTATTGCCAAAGGAACGGTGGGGGAGATTAGGGGAGGGGGGGAGTTGAGAGGGAGCGGACGTGGGAATATGACGGGAGAGACAGGAAGGGCAGGAAATTATTATCTTCCACTTGAGCGAGCGAGATGCAGAAGGAGAGCAGGCAGGAGAGAGCGAGACACAAGTCATAAGGGGTAACTGGAAAGGTACTTGCCAATTGGTAAAGTATCTGGAACTGGAGGTGCCAAGATGCTCGAATTTGGGTGTGAAACACCAGTTCTTGGCACTTGTTTGTCCGGATACTTTATGAACCGACGAGTAGCTGGGGCGTCGCGGGCTGAAAATGGGTTCCTTGAATGGAGTATCTATGCAGGTCACCCGTAACCGACCAACATGAAATGCCGTATGATACGCTAAGGTAACAGTTATTGTCACTTCTAACATACCGGTACCGTACTCGAATACCATTAGTGCATCACGGTTAATCCATAATTACTGAACAAATAAATTCCCCTTTCCGCTTACAATATTTGATTTGGATACAAAGATGAGCAGATTTATGACGGTTCCGATTTCGATCCTCAAGTGACCTCCCTGCCCAAAGACAGGAACTACTCGAGTAGCCCAGCTGGCTATAATTTACTGGAGAGCCAGCACACCTGCACCATCTTTGTGAGTGCAATTTTCGTCTGTGTTTCCCCAGAACTTACACCCTTCCCTTTTTTTCCTTCTTTCCTTCCGGCCCTAGATCTACTCGAGTACTATGCTTGCCGTGCTTGTAGGGCATGGGTAGCTGGATGCTTCATATTACTGCACTGTTACTGGCTGATTTATCGTGCAAAGACCTCTTTTCCTCGTGCGCGATAGGATATCGGCGAGAGAGTATGAACGCCGCGCGTTCATCCATCAACTCTCATTTTGCTCTGCTAAAAAGGGATTGGTAGGGTCTAACTCCACCGGTAATTCACTCAAATTTTGCCGAACAATAGCGGTGTTCAGCCCCAGGGTCGAAATATGTTTATGCAAGTTTTTTAGTTGGGCAAACCCACATGAGGCTTGGCACTCGAAAAGCGCTTTGTCGACTCCGGGGCTGAATGCCTCTGGTGCCTCTTCGATTGAAGCTTTCCAGAGGCATCGCCCCCGCAGCGACCGACCCCGCCGCTCCGGACGGAGGCAGCTCCGCAGTCTTGGTTGCTGGTTCGCATCTCAACCCTGCGCCTGAGTTTATCGAGTCCCGCTACACCACATTTCGTTTCATGCAGCATATTCCTACACTCTCACCAGATAAGAGGACAGCATGCACCTCTTTCCTGCACTATCTGTGGTTCTGGTATTGCATGAGAGAAATCGCATGGAGAGCCTGTTGAGTTTTCAATGGGAGCGATATTCACAGAGATACTCGTAGCTAAGCCCCACTTCTTGTATGTGCTTGGGATGAGACCAAGTGCCCGGAACCGGCGGCCGACTGCTGGGCTGGCAGTTACAAGCCAAACACTAGAGTAAAAAGTGCAATCCCTTTCTACTGAGTGTATTTGGACATCCTCTGCTAACATGAACTGTTTTATCATGTTTTTAATATCTTTAGAGTTGTTTTTTGTGCTGCTGAGTTGGTGGTTAGTAGTTGCCACTTCCGGACATTTAACCTCACCCCAGGTATTATGTAAGCAAAACGAATCGCCCAGGGGAAGCGGGAAAGTCCCTAGCCCTATGCTCCGCTGCCCGGAATAACCAATCTTCTTTCCATCGTTTTATTCCTGAACTGTGAAGTAATGCTCTAGACTGGGAACATTGTTCGGGGTCCGAAAGGCGGCTACAAGAGGAGAACATCCGCTGTCCGGAGCCCGGATAAGCGAACATTTGTTATGCATCTTCTGTACTACCGGTACTGCGAGAGCACACACGGTAACTTGGGAGTACGTACGTACTCAAGGACCCAGCCCCAAGGTTGGAAAGGGAATGTCAGCTGCTGATGCAGCTATCACCGGATTCTATTTCAAGTAAATCTGGTGTCGTGCTGTGTTTTATTATGGGAAGTACTTCTTCCAAAGACCCCGACCGACGATTGCATGCTAAAAAAAAAAAGAGAAAGAAAACACAAAAAGATCGACCCGCTTGTCTGTTCACAAGGTTGAATTGAGTGGTAAATAGCATACTATGAGACAATTACTGTGGTTCATTGATTGCGTTTGATGCGAAGATCATTCCACTCGAGTACCGCCTAGAATGCCGTTGTTGGTGAGATTGACTGCGAAGTGATTGGCAGCGCGAGAACAATTTTTCAACCCACATGTCTGGAACGGGGCATCCGCTCTTTCCTTGACACCACCCAACGTACGTAAGAGACTACCGCTAAGTAATCTGCACCCTTCGGCCTGCTCAAGTTTCATAGTTTCTCGCAAGATGAAAAGATTTCCGGAATCGTACAAGTAGATTCAAACTGTACGTACTCGAGTACTCGAGTACAGTACTCCACACCAGATAAAAACGATAAACAGTCCTGCATCTCTGTTCAACCTATGGTTCTTTCCCAAGTTACCCAAGCAAACTATGAGTAGAGCGGCGCAATAGACTGTGGGGACCAGTTCGACCGAAGTCTACACTACTTGTTCACACGATACAGGAACAGATTCATAACGCCTTGGAAGGCTGCACTAGGTTGGTGACGTTGCCAGCTGCCGGTAGGCGGTGCTAATCGTGCGGTGCCACCACACTACAGCACGCATGCCTCGAGTGAAGCTATTTTAACACCCAGCTCTCGAAGCCTCCACTAGTGGAACATATTATGATACCTCCCATAATAGGAAGCCCTGGTGGGCGTGACCGTCATGTGTAGGGCACAGGGCAGGGCCTCACATTCTTCCCCTGGGATCGGTCGCTGATATGTAATCACTCATATAGTATCACTCGGTTAATCAACATAACCAGGAGTCTGGAGTCTCAGTAACATGCTCTTCAAGATTTATACTTTTGAGGTTAATAGGGCAGAATAACATATCGATGGCCGCATCTATCAGGGCTTCCACGCTCTAAACCTCCACCAAACAATGTCGAGTTGTGTATACATGATTACAATTCGGCACATGAGCACAAGTAACTCTCAACACAGCTCCTTCCTTCCCTTAACCCTCCCGTGCCTTGCGATCCTTCGTTTAGCACAACATGCGAGATTTGGGAACTATTTCTTCGGGCTAAGGAGGCTTCTCTACCAAAATCACTCCCCGAGCAACGACAATGACACGGATGGTAAATGGGGGATGGTAGATGGTGGATCACAGGTAAGATGACCCACTTTTACGCTCTCTTTTCTCTACACGCTAGCACCTTTGAGATGCGGTGGTGGGATATCAAGTAGCCCACTATCGCACTTGGGCTGTATTGTTGCCCTGGACAAAGACGGGCGATCCAATTGTTCAATGACAGCGACAGCTTTCAAAAGATATCTCGGTGGAATTTCGGAGGATTATGTTTCACCGGGTCGGAATCCCTATTCTACCGAGTACCGCGAATACCAAAGTGGGCATTGATCGTGGTTGGGAGTTTGTTTTTTCTGTTGAATCCCCGATAAGGACACCTTCGGGGCACAGGTTCCTCCGACCATTCCTTGTCAGCATGTACGTGTACACAGGCTCGCTGACTTAACCAGAGACAATTTTGGCACTACCAGCTGGTTCGTAATCTATAAAATTCTTTTATACCTCTTTGCTTTCAAGTTCCTGACTGTAAACCGTAAGATTCATGTTCAAAACTACCGACCCCCCTCATCGGGGTCTAGCGTGGAAGAAGGATTCTACACTTTAAAGGCTTTTCTAACAGGAATGCTATTCCATAGAGCAAGGGCTCCCATCGCAGTAATTTCTATCATCGAGCTATCAGAATCCACTGTTTGTCTCCTCGACCAAAGCTATAAGATTGACCTGTGATCTTGCACGCGCTGGCCCTTCATATCAGCAGGTAATGTTGAAGCTGCTAAACTCCGAGACCTAATAGAGGCGCTGCTCTGGACAAGCGATGGGCCTTTATTACTCCTTATAGCTACCCTTTGCTAACATCTTTGTTTCCTTTGAGTTCGAGTTTTGTGTGTGTCGTTAGATATTAGAGTTCTTAATATTGTTCCCCAGAACAATACTAACAATGCCAAAGGACAACCACAAATGTGAAAACCTATTAGGTACCACCCATAATACTAACACTAAGCTTTCCAAAAAGGTCGTGGCACTTAGGATAAACGCCTATCCGGCTTTGTGATGTATGCATTAAGATTCGTCCTTGTGATGTCTCTTGTGAAATTATGAGGACGGAACCTCAGGATTTCCAATGATATTCTCAAAAGAGACCTTTGTCGAGAGCTTTTGTTCCTTGGATGGTCCCGTATCACTAGAACGTTACAAGGTGTCCTTAGTCCAAGATCCAGACAGCCTCTCCCATGACCAACACGCCCATATGGACGGATCGCTTTGATCGCAATGCCCATTCTTCCCTTGGCATCGCTCTTAAAAAGGTTGCAAGGTCTCCATTGATTGCCCACCCATACTTGCTGCATCCACCGCACTGGTATCGCCGAGGCAGCTAGCAATCATGGTGTCGTTTTTCAAAACCTTCCTCCTCTTTATCTTCGCGGCCAGCACGGCATACTCTCTCCCAGGATTTCCGACGGATCTCCACAAGAGAGATCCTGTCGATTGGGGAAATTATGTCTACATCGCCTCCATCTTCTCCGGGATAGTGGGCCAGAATATCGGATTAATTGCGCTTCCCGGGGTAAGTTATTGTCCCAGGAAAAAAAGAAAAAGAATAAGACTAATCAGACGGCCCATACAGAATCGTGCGGTGTGCCCAGGTCAGCTCTGGGACTTGCAAACCTGCGCAGACTCCTTCGAATCGGAATGCATGGAAGAGCGTTTCGCCTTCCAGTGGTGCTTGGGTCATAGGTAAGCTGACAACTTGTTTAGCCGGACAGGACTAGCTTAATGTCGTCTGCTCATAGGATCACTCTCGAGACATGCGGTGCCGAATGGATCAACATGACACTTGGATGCACGGGGGAGGGCTCGGCCTACTGTGTGGAGACTCTGGTGACTCTCTATGACTGTGCTATCGAGGTCACGGTCCCCAGCGTTCCACCCCCCTAAATATTTGGGTCGATGGGAAAGTAAATAAAAGAGGAAAATACAGGAGCAAAGTTGGCGGAGAAACAAAAAAAAAAAGGAGAGGGACTCACCACCACACTGCACTGTGGGGATGTGTTTCTTGACTTTTATGTGCCTTGGTAAAAGCACATATCTTTCTCACGATTGAGGGAGTTTCTTTTTTTCTTCTCTCTCTTTACTATTCAGTGCACACAGATCCTCCTCTATTTCATTATTTCCTTTGTACGATAGGCCACACGTTTGATGTGGGACATCCTGTATTAGCTTAATTTAGCTCCATGATGTCTCCTATGAGATCCTACGTGAATTTATGCGAATAATGTGAACCCTATTATGGGAGTAGAACGATAGACTACATACGCACGAACAGCAGGGGGCAGAAATCGATATCATGATCTATCACTCGCATTATCCGTCGCCAAGAAAGCTGGGCGATTCTTATCGATGCTGTCATGTCAAATTTCTCAAGATCAGATAACAAAGGGCCTACCCCACCATTCATCCAAAACCCCCACCAAACCAATCATCCCTCCTTGCTCTCAGCACCACCAGCGTCACTCCTAATTGCACTCCGCAAACCCGTAAAAATGTCGGCAAGATCTTGCTACCACGTCCGCGAGACCAACGAGACTAAAATCCAACTCGCGCTCTCACTAGATGGCGGCAACCTCTCTTCCCTCTTGCCAGAAGGTTCTGCCGCAGGGGAATCCCACGCAGCCCAAACCTCCGGATCCCAAACTATCTTCGTAGACTCAGGAATTGGCTTCCTCGACCACATGCTGCATGCCTTGGCAAAGCACTCTGGCTGGTCCCTGTCCCTAAAATGCTCTGGAGACCTACACAGTGCCCCTACCCTCCTTGCTCTGCGCCCGCATCTCGCTCGTTGCTAACTAGTATATATAGTCGACGACCACCACACAGCTGAAGACTGCGCGATAGCCCTCGGCAGCGCATTCAAGCAAGCCCTCGGCCCGATCCGCGGGTACAAACGTTTCGGCACGGGCTTTGCTCCACTGGACGAGGCACTCTCACGCGCCGTTGTGGACCTCAGCGGCCGGCCGTTCGCTGTCGTTGAGCTGGGATTGAAAAGGGAGAAGATTGGGGATTTGAGCACCGAGATGATCCCCCACGTCATTATGAGCTTCGCCGGCGCGGCTGGGATCACCGCGCATGTGGATTGTCTTCGCGGCGTTAACGACCATCACAGGGCTGAGAGTGCGTTTAAGGCTCTTGCGATCGCGGTTAGGGAGGCGACGAGCAGGACGGGCGGGGATGAGGTACCTAGTAGGTTTTCCTAGGGCTGAGAGGGGTGGTGACGTTCGTGGCTAATTGTTTGGTATGTAGGTACGAAGGGGGTGTTATAAGTAGACTTAGTGAGGAAATCTTAATATCATCCTAGGTTCTGCGATGTTTTTTTTTCTCCCTTTTATTTTCACTTTGTTCCACTATAATTGACTACCCCAATCCCCAGCCCACCACGCAATTTCGCGACGTGCCCGATGCTAAGGGCCTCTGTCTTCTAGCACAACCCCTTCCCTTTCTTCCTTTCTCCGCCTATGTGACCGCGGGTCCCAGCGGATCACACCCAAGCACTCGCACCCAACACGCCTGCTTGTGCTGAAGTCTGCAGCCCTCCCTTCTCCCATCTTCCCTACTAACTAACTCATCATCTCTCCCTACCTCCCCCTCGGGGAACCAATAACAAAGCTCAACGCGAATTAGGGCACACTACCAGACAGCGCATGGCCCAACACAGCACACTCGAAACATGAACATGAAAGCCAGGAGCGGAAATACTAGAGGCCCAGTAAATGCTCCTCACGTGACAGTTTCAATTTCAATCTCACTGGCATAAGGCACAATAATTAATTGACACTTTGGATATTTCTCCTCCTCCTCCTTTCCTTCCCCTTCCTCCTCATTTTTACCATTGCTCCTTCAAACAAACCCAGACCTAGATCGTCTTGAAGGAAAAAAGAGAGGAAGAGAGAGGAAACTCGACAGTCTTTGCCATGCTAGAAAGAAAGTCGATAGTGTCCTCCCAAAGGAAAAAGGCCTATTATTTTCTTTCTTTCTTTCTATCAAGGCAGTTCTAGATTTTAGTCTGCTATGTAAGATGTCAGCATAGCACCATTGAAAGGTGTCCAGTTCTTTTCTCCCTCTTTCGCCCTTCCCTTCCCTTCCCTTCCCTTCCCTTCCCTTCCCTTCCCTCCCTCAACTAGACGCCCCGCCCCACTACCCCCGAAAGCCGCCGTAAGGGTATTAGTAATGACAGTATGTATGTACATCATAGGTACTATTATTAAGCCATAGCGGGTTCCAGGGGAAGGGAGGTGTGAGATGAGAAGCCATATTCCGTATATACAGTGCAAGTATTATTATCCAGGTCCAAACCAACCATTTCAGTACTCGAGTACAAGTGCAACACGGTGATAGCTTGACAAAAACCCTTTCATGCAAATAAGTCAATTATAATACAAGCTCTCGCTCGAGAGTCTAGACCATCCAAATCCTCATCTCCACACGAAATCTTCTTGCCTTCTTGCCTTCTTCTCCGGGATTGGATATGATGGTACCGTAGCTTATCTTCAACTAACCTACCGTATTTGCCACCCCCGCGTTTTCCAAAAGATAGCACACCTTTCTATTTACAAGTAAATTACAGTACTGTACTCGAGTACAGTAGCAAGTAAATCAACCTCACTTTAAGAAGGTGTAGAATTTCCGTTTTTACTTGTAGATTATAAATATCATACTATGGGGGGGAGGGGCTAGACTAAAAGTGACAAAAAGGAAAAAATACAATATGAATAGATAAACTTTACTACCGGTAGGAGTAGGAGTAGGAGTAGCGACCCCAACGTCCTATCATACCTACAATAACTTAGCTTGAAGTCCAATTGTCTCAGTTTCTAACTGTACGGATGGTTCCGTACTGTAGTATACTCGAGTACTCGCAGGCTCCGGGCGACCAACGGGATTCCCCCTTAACGCTTATATACAAAAGTGATAAAGTAAAAAGTGGGGCGGAGATGTCCGGGTGATCTAGAATTAATCAGATTAAGTATGATACGTATAGCGCTCGAGTATCTCTTGGACTGCTGAAATGGTGGAAATTTTTATGCCACCCCTCTCAGTGTCTGAGACAGAGATTACTAAGATATTCCCTCAGTATTCTTCAGTGATGATGTGCGTAGGTACGATCATATTGCTAATATTGGCTATGGCCTGGTGTTTGCGCACCTGCGAATTTGTAGTAACAAAAGTTGCTGATTAACCTGTGTCTCAGACACTCAGAGGGGTGGCAGAAAATTTTCCACCGTTTCAGCAGTCCAAGAGATACTACTGTAGTATCTCGAGGGTTTTACGTACAGTACGTGCTAAAAAGTTCTTGGTGGTGGTGGTGATGATGATGATGATAGCGTTCATCCGAAGTTTCCTTGTTCGTTTTTGTTCGTTGGTTCGGAGGGTAGCGAGCGAAACGGAGGTTGTCTGGTCTGGTCCGCCCGTCTGTCTGCCTGCCTTCCGTCGCCCTTAAAGCTTAAATAATCCACTTCTCATCGGAATCCCCCGCTTCGCAATTTGGCGAGTTTGTGTCACAAGCGAATTAATCCATCCTGCAGATATTCTATCGAGCGGAGGAAGGCTTGCAGTATTGCGATTATGATACGGTAGTCTACTGCGGAGGCTTTATCTTAAAAAATAGGGTTATAAAAAAAAGGAAAACTCGTGAAGATACGGTGTTTGAAACATGGCTTGGTGGTCCCTCTTGTTCCCCCGGAACTGTTCGAATGGTTGTAATCCGGCGATTGAGGAGGAGTTGGCCAGATACCGTATCTATCTGGAGGTACAGCAGCAACAGTGGCGGTGGACTCCGGGTTTTGTTTCGTTCCCTCTAGTTTGCTGCACTGCGATACTTTCGGTTACCGGTACCGTACTCGTACGGTACATTCTCCAAGCTGCAGTAGAATATAATATCATATTGCTCGTAATTTTTCTGACGCTTGCAAACACGGCTACTATTGCATATGTACCACCAAAATCCTGAGGCGAGAGAGCAAGTTCACCGCCGTGGCAGTATATTCTCGCCTTTTGTTTGGTAGTGGAATCCCTATTGGTACTTGTATAACTTGGCTAGGATAAAATTTATTGAATTATTGAGGCTCCGATCTCTTGCTATTATTTATAGTATGCAATATAATAGCAGCCATGTTCACAAACCCAGAAAACCACGAGCACCGGTAGCATACAGTACTTATCGGCACTACGGTGCATCAGACCTTGTAACGCCAATGTCTCACTCTGCCTGTCTCGAGTAACTCCTCCCTTCCGGCAGCCACACTCAGTTGCGGGAATGGGGGGGTACAGTATCATAATTGATCTGATCTTTTTCACCCTACCTACCTATCCACCATACTGTATTCCTACGGTTACTTGCGTCCAATCGAGTTTAGCCAATTCCTGTCCCGGTACCGGTGCCGGTACTTGTACCCACTTACTTTATATGCTGGCTGGCAGACCTAACCTGGATTGTAACACCCGACCATTCGGAAGGGGTAGGATAGGTTTGGGTTGTTATTGGGTACAGTAGGGACTTTTTTCTCTCTTTCTCCCCTCTCCTCTCCTCTCCTCTCGGGAGGGGTCTAGTTTCTAGAATGGGACCGGGTGTGGGGGGGGGATTTGCGGGCTTGCCGAAGGGAAGTATCGCAAAAAAGAAAAGGGCAAAAATTAATTAAAATAAAATTAAATTAAATACCGTGGATTGGATCGAAGTGAAGCTTTCTCTGGGTTGGACCATACAGTGTCAGGCTGCGCAGACGGACCAGGTATTAGCGAGATCTAGATTATGAGGAAGACACAATACATTAGCGAGAAAACGAAGGGAAGGGAAGGGAAGGGTTTGAAGGATTGATATCATTGTGATTGAGTTAAAGTCAGTGTGAATGGGGCTCCACCGGCCTACTCCTCTTCCCCCGTCAAGCAAGCGTTATCACAAAAACACTCTCTTACTTACTTGCTCGCTCGCTATCATAGCTACAATTCCTATTTATCGCCGACATCCTTGCAGACAGATAGATAGGCAGGTAGGAAGACCCCGTTTCTCGTTTTTTGTTTTTTTTTTCCTTCCTCCTTCTATTGTATGCTCGCGTGTGATAAGACGGTGTGTGTGATCCACTCTAAAGACCTTTATTTATTTAATAAGTCCCAGGGACCCGCGAGAAAGTAGGCCACAGGATCTTATCTACCCGCACAGAACTCGAGTAGTGGGGAATCTGGGGTTCCAAATACCGATAGAAATAAAGGCCGGTTGGTCTATCATACTAAAAATATTCCCATCTGGATTGGCAACTTGCTCCAGTCCCCGTCCTTTTTCTTTCTTTCTTTCTTCCCTCTCACTCTTGCTCTTCTGTGCCCTTATTCTTCTTTCCATCTGACTGCTCAGTCCTTATACGTTTACTTTCCTCCAATTCCCTTCTCTCCAGCCTTCTGTAGGTGCTCATTGGGAAGGTTCACACAAGAGAAAGAGAGAGAGAGAGAGAGGACGACGAAGAGATACTCGATCCCTCAAAATGGCTTGGATTGATCGGACAAACAGGCGGGTGGCCAACAGTCCATTCGGTCGATACTTTCGACTAGAGCACTCTGGTTCCAAGAAGGAGCGAAAGGGCTCACGATTCTTCACCGAGATTCGTGCTGGCCTTGCTACGTGAGTATCACTCAGCCAACCCACAATTAGTCTAATCCGAGACTAAAACTTAGTTTCGGTTTTGTCATGGCCTGATTGGTGCTAACGGTTCCCGAGTTTAGTTTCTTTGCTATGGCGTTAGTCTCCCTCCCTCATCCCTGCGTTTTCCCGCTCGCTCACATGCTCCCCACCGGAATTGACTTCCCCCCCCCTCACTAAATCTCCTTTTCCCTTGCTAACTTTTGTCCATCACAATTGGCTTGGGGGGTCATAGTTATATTATTGCTGTAAGTGTTCCCTTTTCTCTTTCCCCTCCTCTCTCCAATCCGCAACTGTGCTAGTTTGGAGCTGATTTTATCTGGGCAAAAATATAGGTAAATGCAAACATTACATCGCAATCCGGCGGAACCTGTGTCTGCACACCGACACCAGACGACCCAGTGTGCGACAAGAACGAAGAATACATGCTATGTGTGGGCATTATACAACGAGATCTGGTAACCGCGACCGCCGCCATCGCCGCCTTGACATCCTTCTTCATGGGACTTGGAGCGAACATCCCTATCGCATGCGCACCCGGTATGGGACTTAATGCCTACTTTGCATATCAAGTCGTTGGATACCATGGCTCAGGCCCGGTGCCCTACAGACTCGCCGTGACGGCGGTCTTCGTGGAGGGGTTCATATTCGTTGGCTTATCGATATTGGGACTGCGGCAGTGGCTCGCCAGGGCTATCCCTGCTTCCATCAAACTCGCTACCGGAGCTGGTATTGGGCTTTACCTTGCGCTTATCGGATTGACGTACTCCGCTGGTATCGGCGCAATCACCGGCGCTGTGTCTACCCCGCTGGATTTGGCCGGGTGTAAGCCTGAGTTTAGGGATGACATCACTGGGGTTTGTAAAGGGAGCCAAATGAGGAATCCGACGCTTTGGATTGGTATCTTTTGTGGTGGGATCGTCACCGCTTTGTTGATGATGTATCGGTGGGTGTTGTTTCCCTTCGGTGATGATGGCGGTTGCTGATTGGTTTATAGGGTTAAGGGTGCCATCATTGCCGGTATTGCTCTTGTGTCGATTATCTCGTGGCCTAGGCCTACGGAGGTTACTTATTTCCCTTACACTTCTGAGGGAAATCAGAGATTCGACTTTTTCAAGAATGTGGTTGCTTTCCACAAGGTACCCCACCATCCCCCCACTTGGAGCCCTCTTTCTTTCTTTACTCACCAAGAATAGATTCAAAAAGTTCTCGTCGCACAAGAATGGAACTTGTCCGGGGCCGGCGGTCAATTTGGCTTGGGTGAGTGGCGTCTAATAAATGAAACATGTCTCACCAACTAATCTCTTGGAAAACCCTTAGCACTCGTAACTTTCCTCTACGTCGACATCCTTGATTGTACCGGAACTCTTTACTCAATGGCACGCTTCGCCGGCTTCATAGACGAGCGCACTCAAGGTACCTGCCCTCCTCCCCGAACCCTAATATCGTCAGACTAATGCTCTCCGCTGGGCAAGACTTTGAGGGCTCAGCCATGGCCTACATCGTCGACGCTCTAGGCATCTCTATCGGCTCACTCTTCGGATCCCCACCTGTGACCGCATACATAGAGTCCGGGGCCGGTATCTCCGAAGGGGGTATAACCGGGATAACAGCAATGGTGACGGGAGTCTGCTTCTTCATCTCCGTCTTTTTCGCCCCCATATTCGCCAGCATCCCGCCCTGGGCCACCGGTTCCACACTCATCATTGTAGGTAGCATGATGATGAAGGCAGCCGCAGACATCAATTGGTCCTACCCCGGCGACGGAATACCAGCGTTCGTGACCATCATGGTGATGCCGTTCACCTACTCCATCGCCTACGGCCTCATCGCCGGCATCATCACGTACATCATCCTCAACACGGGAGCCTGGCTCATCGAGACCGTATCTGGCGGGCGCATCGTACCCTACGGCAAGGAACTGAAGGACCACTGGACCTGGCGCATCCCCGGAGGCTTCTTCCCCAAGTGGGTTGTGCGCATCGTCCACGGTGACAGGAAGTTTTGGAAGAGGGAGGAGTATCATGATGGACTGAGTGGCGACGCTGGTGGCGCTAGTACCCCGCAAGAGAAAGTTAGTGGGGAGATGGGAGGTGGCGGGGTCGAGGCTGGGAACGATGAGAAGTTTATTAAGGAAGGGTAGAGGGGGGAGAGGTGGGTGGTTTTATATATATAATGCGCACGTGTTTCCTGCTTGGTTTTGCTCGGTTCGGGTTTTCTTTTTCAGGAATGGGGAGATTTCGATTCAAGTAGTTCAATTGCCTTAAAAAAACGTATAATACGAAGGGACAAGATCCACCTATCTACTACAATACCACACTACCTCGTATAAGATAGAAACGCACAAAGAGGCCATAATAATATTGTTATAATATTATTATTATCAAGGCTCCAACACCCCTCCACTGCTTCCCGTAACACGGGTACATACGATCACCACTCATCACCCGAGGCGGGATTCCACATGAGAAATATGATACTTTAAGTAGACCATCGTACCGATAACTATATATCATACCAAGAAGAGCAATAAATAAAAAACCATCACCCATCAGTCCACTACGAGTTATGCCCAATGTTTTATTTATTTACTGCCATATCGCCATCAAAAAAATAAAAATAAATAAATAAAGAAAACTTTAGTATGCATAGCATCATACCATAGAAGAAAAAAAACCATAAGCAAATCACTGTTTTTTTTTTTAAAAAAAAAAAAACCTGGCTCACTCATATAATATAAGTACGATAACAACGATAGACTATCGAATCCATTTTATCCAATACGATAGAGGAAGGGAGGGAAGGAAGGAGGGATGGGTAATTCAAGAGTTACCAGCTATTTTTAACCAAATTTTCCAGTTCCACCGCAGCAGATAGATGATACGATTATATACATGTACCAGAACAAACATCATAATATTATGATACCAAGATATTATATATAGCCGGAGAGGAAGTCGCATAATCTATATAAGTTAGCCCTTAAAATGACCATGGAACGCTTCTACGTATACCTATATATATACACCTGAGACCCGACAACATCTCCATAAGAACACTACTTACTTACTCACATGCTATATTCCCAGATGAGAGTCCAGCAATGAAGAAGAAGGGAGCACCACTAACTATCAACAACAAAACCAAAGGCTAAATAAAACTACTCTACTCTACTCTATTCCATGTCCCCTTCAGTGCCCTCTGTCCCCAGGATCGGTATTAGGGCATTAACAACCCGAATCCCGAATCCAGCAATAATAAAAGTGGTTCGCCGAGCATTTTTCAATGCTCGACTACTTCCACTTGCCGGGGGTTCGAACGCCGGGGGTTCGAACAGGAAGGGAAGGGGGACCAGTTCCTTTAGCCATTAGACCATCGGAACTGGTCGATAACCAACTCTGACCTTGGAATTTTAAGTGTGATCTTCCTTAGACAGGAAATTTTTCAAATAAAAGTCTGACAACAATATCAAGCGCTGCAAACTAACCCGTAGACAACGGCAAAAATGGCAATGGCCGGGGGAGTATAGGTCAAGTCAAATATATATACCATACATATAAGATCAACACAACAGCCGTCCATAAGATAGATAAATAGGCAGACCGTGCAGTGCAGTCGAAGTTTCACACGATACAATTCCAAACGCTATTCCAAACTTGGGCTCCAAAGGATTGCCCTTCCGCGGTGTAGGATCTGTCCGCCTAGGCAGCACCCGGTATAATAGTATTTTTGTGTTCACAGACGCTATTTTATTATCATACTAGGGGTGATATACGCTTTTGATAATCTGAATTATTTGTGCACTGGTGGCGAGGGTACTACAGTGCGGAGGAGGGGGGGTTATTTGGGTGGCGATCATGGGATATCACTGTGATGGCCTACGGCAGTTGGGTGGGACCGGATGTTGGGGCAAGGGAGGTGTGTGAAGTGATAGGGTGATGGTTTGTGCTTTCACGAGCGAGGTAGAGGATGGGAGCGAGGATGGAAGGGAAGGAGGAGAGAGTAGAGGGGGAGGTGTACGTGGAGGATTAGTAGAGTGGAGTGGAGTAGAGTAGAGTACTAGATGGGGGGTACTCTTACCCTACGGTAGGTAGGCAGCAATCATTAGTGGGGTTAGAGTGCCAGTTTGGTATTGGCACTAGTGTCAGACCAAGATATGCGGTGCCGTACTTCACTTGGTAAAGTATTGTGAGGGTTTTTAGAAGAGTGATTTTTGTTTTCCCCGTGTATTATGCATAGATTGTATGCCTCAGCTTACTATAAGTTACTCTTTTCTACTGCTCAGAGCAGGAGTGATTCCGCCAGGCTTGGCATGCCCAATTGCGAGAAGTGCTATAAGGCAGCCCTCCAATTCAAGAGCTTGGGGCTTCCTTTGAGGTGGGGTAATTACGATATACAAGGGGTTTCGTTTGGTTGGTTGAGGTTGGTTGAGGTTTTGGCTGGGGGTATTTGTGGGTGATGGTGGCAGGTCTTAATATATGTGTGAAAAAGTGGAAGAAGGGAGAGAGGGGGCGGAATTTCGTGTTCACGCAAGTGGGTTTTATTCTGGCAGTATGATGGCATGCTTTTGAAAGCTGAGGGTTAGGTTCTTTGATGGAATGTCTCTACTTTAGAGGATCGCGATAGCAGGTGGTAAGTGGGTGGTTGTGGGAGGTCTTGGATGTCTACAACATGGATGAGTTAGAGTCATCGCGAAATATGAGGAAAACTTCTACCTATGACGATTTAATTGCTTAGACATTGCTAGCTTTAGCATTATTATCATTAGCAGAACTGCCGCTATCTCATAGCGAAGCATGCGTGATGTTCTCACTCCTACTGTCATCTTCTCAAGCGCCCTTCCTCCCGCACTCTCTAATATTTCACGAGCACTCGCCTAGAAGACTCAGCCTATGAATGCAGTTATATTGCCCAAGCCATCACAAGACCCCGCTCTGGCATATAAAAAGACAGCAAACTCCTGACCGAGATTCTCCTTTTATGCAATCAATAGGCCCAGCTGCATATCAGAAAAGACCACAAGGACTAACCCAAGCAGCCAAGTAACTCAACCCCCCCCCACCATATCAACCCCAACCTATCTCTAGAGATTCTTGTCAGAGAGCGAAAGGGATTGAAGGTTACCTTGTGAACCATGTGGTCGTTGTTTCCTGCTTGTTGGAATTGCGTGCTGTGGGCGTTCTTACAATAGCGATGCCTTTCTATTCGTACCATGCACATGCTTGGCGATTCATAAAGTATTCGGATGAACTAGCACCAAGATGTCCCAACTTACACCTAAACTCTCGAGTCTTGGCGCCAATTCATCCGAATACCTTATGAATCGCCAAGTACAATAGCAGGTGGGTATGAAAGGATCCAGGAGCGGGTTTTCGCTTACTTCCAGCGCGAAGCTTGCATTGTCGAGGAGGAGTCTGGTGATAACGGTGGTTGTTACTCACATGGGCACATGCGGTCAATGTTTGCTCTCACCTAAGCTCTGGGCTCTTTCATTCGCTCTCCCTTCAATCAGGTCACATCTCCCGAGTCCTTCTCCCGTTCTTCCTTCCCTTACTTCACCCTTTTTCCCTACACAATGCCTTGGTGAGAATCTTCTGAGAGAACTCTAACACAGCCCGCATGGAGTTTTTGGATCATTGATACCAAGCTAGATTGTTAGATCCTTAGCACGCTCATCACCATTCGGAGGCTCTTTACTGCTCCG
Source organism: Tuber microsphaerosporum (assembly GCA_003521225.1). Lineage (NCBI taxonomy): Eukaryota > Fungi > Ascomycota > Pezizomycetes > Pezizales > Tuberaceae > Tuber > Tuber microsphaerosporum. The sequence continues at coordinate 18,956 of QOVD01001840.1, forward strand.
TTCCCTCATAAGATCTTGGCTGAGATCCACCCTGTTCACTTACCGAATATCAAGATATTATATCCCAATCCGCAGACTACAATCCCCATCATGAACTTCAATCTAGCCGGCAAGAGAGCCGAGTGACGTCTCGATGAAAGCCACGACTTCCTGCAGCTTATGGGTGCCCTAGCCATGATATCAGAACGAAGATTTTCGGGGGATAATCATGCTCTCAAACCAACAACTTCACCATCTCTAATATCATTGTGACCATCTCTTTCCCAGTTCAAGACGCCGTTCACAGCCGACTTCCGAAATACCGTGGTGCACACGGATCTCATAACCCAATCTAAAACTCAGGGATGAACAAACGTCCCCTTATGTTAACTAAGGACCAAGCCATCAAATTACACAAAAATCCAATTATTATCAAGGTAGCAGTTGCTGCATCCTTAGATGGGTGGGGGCTTGGTATCGTACAAGTAATACTCGGCACAGCCGGGACGGAACACTGCATGTTGAAATTTTTTCAGGGACAGGCTGACCTATACCGTATTCTAGCGAAGAAAATTCGAGGAAAATTACCGAAAGGGTATCTTTCTTGCTTCTCTCCACTCGTTCCCCACGGGATCCCGCGCTATATTGCCCCTTTCCCGCGCTCGCGGCATTTGGCAGGTTGTTACGTGTAAAGTGTACGAGCATCATACGGTACTCGAAGGAGAGTAAAGGAGCAGATCATGGAGTGTGCCGGTGCAACGCCGCATCAGTCTCCCAACGCTACACTTGAAGGGAAAAAAACCCCATGGAGATGGCACAAACTGCCATCTGCTTTATATCCCCTCTTCCCATTCCCCTATTCTGGTCTCTGCAAGTATCTTTATCGCTAAACCATAAGCGAACCCAGACAATGGAGTGCATCTCTCAGAAGCGCAATCCGGACCTTTGCCTTAAAAATGCTCACGACCCGGTCAAACCCGAGTGACACCCCATGCTCGCCTCTCTTCCTCCCTCTACTTGCTCCCCTTAGGGACCGGTAGCACTTCCATCACGGGGAATGGCCCCAACCCCCAAAAGCGGCCATCAGCCCTTTCACGTCCTTGAAAAAAGGGGTGACCCCACAATCCCGATACAAGGAGCAATAAGACTCTCTGATATCTATGCGTTGTCCGCCTTGCCCTTGTCGGCTCGAGTGAGTCTTTGTGAACACTGAACTGGCACCCCCCTGCGTGTGAGCACCGAATTAGTGCCGATGGGGGGAGTGATATCCTACGGTACGGGCTAGCCCTACGGCTAAGAGTGGCTTGAAACTCTCAAGGAACCACAGTATGATTGTGGCGTGGGGTATTTTTGATGAAACGCCTTGGCATGGTACTGAAATGTGCATCCAGCGCGGGTAAGCACCTTTCGAGGGCAATTTGGAGCTGAAAGGCGGGGATAAATTACCCGCGATCAATGAATTAATCAATCGCGGCATTGCTTGCGGCTCAACAATTAGAGTAGGGCCCCACAGAACACCGAGTTCAGGAGGTGAATGAGCTATAGATATGGATGGAGACTCTGCATTGCCGACGGGTTACGATTCTCATCGACGCCATGTGATTTCCCGGCTGCTTCTTGCAGGGACATCTCCCGTTTCCACAGCATGGATTCCGCTCAAGGATGCCCAGAACTACGGTCGGAAAGTTCGTAAGAGTACGTGCGCACAGTTACTAAATGTCTGAATGTCATAGCTCTTTTCCTGGTTCACGAGAGAAAGAAAGGATATCGTACCCGCCCACCGTTAGCACGCACAGTAGCTCGAGTTCCGATATGCACGGTATGGGACGGTTGTGGAGCTTCGAGCCTTCCGACGACTGGCTAGCTTGACCAGCATCTCAAACACGTCGCAGATATCTTCAAGGGGGATGAAAATCTAGAACCAACAGAGGACAAAGCTATAATCTGAAGGGGGAATACGGTAATGCATAAGTGAGATATTTGGAAGCCCTTGTGGTTCTTCTATTCTGCTAAATTTTTGTTTAAATAGATGGAACAGTTCTCGTGATGGATGCAGCCGAAGATTACTTGAGCGCGCGTTTTCATAGGTTATTTGAAAGGCAAGAAGGAAGTCTGTGGTTTTTTAAGGCTAGATAGGGTAGGGCAGAGGCAGATAGGGTATTCTTTTCTTGTCGATAAGGGGACGGGCGTTTCTCCAGACTTGCGCTGTCTCGGATGGAAAGCCTTTTAACGCTTGTAAGGTGGATGGCGAAATGAAAAAGTTTCGATTGACGCGATTGGTAGTGTATTAATAAAGTCCAAGAATACCGGTAGCGGATTAACTTAATCACTGTGATCAGCTGATCTTGTGTTCAGAAAAAAGTTTCCGGTCTATATCGGTATTGTTCTTCTCTGGGGGTAGGGGTGTAGTATGGGAAAGTTAGTGGATGAGTAGTGGGGTAGTAGCCGTGTCTTTGCACGGGAAATGGCATGAAATATCACGAAATAGAGAAGGAAAGCAGATTCGGTGCTTGTACCGGGAGATATCAGTGCTCGAGCAATAATCTCAGATACCGGTTATTGTCGCTTCTTTTTTTTTCGCAATACATCACAGAGTCCCCTTTTATCCATTTCTCCTTCCCTGTCTGGCCTGGCCGGATCCGGTTTGGGTGTCTGATACGGTCTCCTCTATGATGATTAGGTGGCTATTCCTTAACTGCAACGTTGCTTTTGCTTGCTGAGAGAGCCCTTGGAGCGTGAGCGCTGAGTGGGCTAATCGCTCCTACAGTAATGTCTGTTACTCGCGCTTTTGTGGCGCTGATACTGTAGAAAGAGGAAATGGGCTCAAGTGGGGAATTCGGATTGGACTGGACAACGCATCATCTTTTTGGTCAGACGGTTTGGTTACCATACCGGTACGTTATCCAACCCAACTTTGGTTCATTGGAACGGGGGAGCCCAAGTTACTGTAGCTGCCACAGACCAGGCGCCCCAGAGGCTAGTGCGGTAGCTGTGCAGTTGCTGTGCCGGCATGTATAGTACGAATACTGTACGAAGTATTGTACGGCAGCAGCAGCTTTGGTACTCGAGTACTGTACCGTACTGTATGCACTGTACTGCGCCAGGACATCAGCCAAAGAGATTTTGAAGACTTCAAGTATCACCACAGGGGTGAAATCTTGAGGGTTAAGAAAAGAAAAACCTGCATGATCGGGTCAAGGTCGGATATAATACTGTGGGCTTATGGTTGGCCATCAAGTTAGATCTCAATGGAGCTTTTAGATTAGTACGTCAGACTTTTGCCCCTCACTCCGAGGGTTGGAAGTTTGAAAATGCTCATGTTTGCCTGAAGCTTTCATACTTGTATCCTCACACCTCCTCTCCCCCTTTAGAATCGTAATAATAGATAGTTTTGACATATGTATTAGACAGTATACTCCTAACGAGTCTTATTTTGCTTTATAATTCGTGAGGGACGGGCTATTATATTATCACCAAGTGGTTTTTTTTGTCACCAGTCGCCCACTTTCTTCCTCGCTCGTTTTCTTGGGTCCAATTTTTTCCCTCTCTTCCTTTTCTTTCCTTCCTTCTAGTCCTGTGTTCCGCACAACAGGATACAAAAACACCCCTCCCCCCCCACCACCGCGCC
>QOVD01001841.1:0-12581 GCA_003521225.1 Tuber microsphaerosporum
AGGCAGAAAAAGGTAACCCCTTCGAGGAGAGCCCGACTGGGGTTGGTGATAGTATGACTTATACCCGTTTCAAGGCTTAGAGTACCATATTTTGTTTTATTTTTATTTTGACGAGTGAGAAAGAAAGAAAGAAAGAAAGAAAGAGAAAAGGCATCCTACAGATCACGGGTTCGAAGTAATTCACAATAACCAAGTCAGACATTGTAGATGCTTATCATTATTCACAGGTTTCGTGACATAAATTCCCTCCGCCCCATAGCCAGATACCTCTCTTTTCCCCGGTGACTGCCTCTTTCGAACTGCCCCGCATAAGGTTCCATATCCGGAGATCCAAGGTTAGATTTATCGTATCATAGTGCCATCCATACTTGTAGATTGGGTAGGTCAAAAGATTCCTCCATATGCACCAGTTTGTTTTCGAGATTGTATTTATCACGAATGCTATAAAGATACGGTAGGGGAGGTGTGGAGTGTGAGTAAGTATCGTAAGGTTACGAAGCATAATAAAGTGAACCATGACGTTTGCCCGGTCGGCTGGCCGAATCCGAATCTCTTCCGTTATTCGGATAATAAGAAAGCAGGATAAAATGGGACGGAGAGGATAAGGGCCTTCTATCTCGCCCTAAAACAATATGATCTTGATCCATTTCCCAAGTGCTTGGTAACAAGTGCCGTGATATCGTCAGCCAAATATGAAAACGGCCCGCATTTAGTAACACCCCGGCAATGTGATGGTTGTGATCCCTTGTAGATCTTCATATCCCACGTGACGTTTGGCGAACTCCAGTTTTTGTCTGTCTTCTGATTTGTTGCTCAGGCGCATCAAATTAACTCCCGTGCCTCGCTTTTTGGGTGCGCAACGCCATCTCAATTTGGTCACTTCGTGCCATCGCTCTGCGCCCCATCGATGACCACGATGTGTTGATTTCGGATAATAGTACAATTGACTTAGATAAGAAAACTGGAGACAGATACCCCAACTGAGCTTATCAGGTATTAGAAAGAAAAAAAAAGGAGAAAAATTCATAGACTAGGTATCTATCGTGTTCCAATTATATCAGCAGGGCCAAGCTTACGGTAGAATAAAATAGAAGAGGGAATAAATACAGAAAAAAAGCAAAAGGAACAAATAGCATGAAAAATACACGACGCCTTATGGTATTTTGGAAATTTCTCATTCGCCTCGGCAGATGGCGATGAATTCCTCTTTGCTAACTATTTCGCACAACAGCCATGTCAGCATTTCACTTCATATCAATTTCGACCAACTGGAGGGTTGAGACGAAACAGGGATGTTAGGTCGGAAACATACTCATGCCGTCGTTATCAATATCGAACTCCTCAATCATAGCCCTCAACTCCTCTTCCTCCAATGTTTCCCCGAGCTCCCTCGCTACCCTTCTCAAATCCTCGATTCCTATCTTCGACTCTTGGCCCGTTCCCCCACCGGCAGCATTGGCAAATAGGTCGAATGCCCTTTGTATCTCATCTAGTGGGTCTCTCTCAAGAATCTTTTGTGTCATGATGGAGGTAAATGCCTCCTGAGAAACGTACAGCCTACTTGGTTGCGCACCAGGCTGAGCCTGCTGTCCAGGACCGGGGATGCCGTGCTCACGAAGAATTTGCAGAAGCTCAGGTTTGGGAACATCAAATCCGAGTGCCTTCATTGCAACCTATATTTAAATCCAAAGTTTCAGTTAAGGGCGTTTTGTTGGAGTGGAGGGTTTGGAATATACCAACCTTGAGTTCGTGGTAGTCGATCATGCGGTCCTTATCGAGGTCGAAGAGGTGAAACTGCAGCATCATGAAACCGTAAGCGAATTTCTAGCCATATTATCCTGTGCGCGAAGCACGAACCACCGAATGCACTTACGGCTTCATTAATCTCAGCCCTTTGTTCCTCGCTCAGTTCCACTACTGCACCTCGCTCCTGGGGACGCTGCTGTTGGGAAGTAAGGTCACGGTCTCTTTCACGTTGGTGGTGCTGGTGCCCGGTACCACCTCTCCCCCCGCCAGTGTTTCCGAATAGCCCCCCGCCTAGGACCGACCCGCCGAGGGGATTGTTCGAGGCACTAGCTGTAGGAGGGGGTGATTGCCGTAGGCCTTGACCCCGGCGATTGCGACCACCGGCAGGTGGAGCAGTTCCCTGGCGTGGATTATTTGGGCCAGCTGAAAACATTGGAGTATTGCCGTTGGTGTTTGTTTTGAGAGGGTGTTGAGTCGTGTTTTCTTGGGGGGACGTGCCAATTAGTTTAACGCGAAGCGAGTCAGGTGACCTCAGTCTCAAAGCAACAGACTTGCGAGCTAATGGCGGATAGATTCTGGGATACGGGGTGGCTAGAGAGGAATTTTAATATCACAACGTTGACTCGCTTCATGAGAGGAATTTGCAAAACGCTGACGACTTCGACTTGCTTTGCTGTGTTGTGTCTTAGCTGACGTTTTCGCGGTTGCTGCGTAGGGCTGAGACCTCAGAAGCCGGGGGTGTATCATATGGCGTCACTCGTGGTGCCCCTCCACTGGCTGTTGAAGCATTACTTCGGTATGATGGAAAACACAAGTATGCCCGGCTGCCTGCCGTACTGCTCGGAGCATCGAGATTCAGGAAATGACAAGAGTCACATCGATGTATCTACACGCTACTCATTGGTATAAGTAGGACGTCTTAGGCGCATGTATCGGGCAGGAAATTAAGCAAGCAACGGTCTCTACCTCTCACATACACCGTCCCACATACCTTCCCGTATTAGCTTGTCCTCAATCTTCCATTTCTTGCGCACCACCTCCGGCACAGGCCCAGAATGAGTACTATGTGAGTGATAAGTGTAAGTAAATTCAGGAATGCCTGCCAGATAGAGAGGCTATTAGAGAAGGCACACCCCATTAATCTACGTGCGAGAAAGATCGCGGCCTACCGCAGGAGAAAAATAACTCTATTCAATGCTATATAGGTTCGGCCTGCGCAGTGGAGATGAGGAATGTAGAGTCAGCGGATTGTGTGGGAATGAAAATGAAAATGGAAATGAACAAATCTTTGATGCAGAGTTAGGAACGGGGGGCCTCAATTGGTTTTGTTTGCTTTGGTAGCTACCACTTAAAAAAGACCGGAAAGGTGGTGGGGGGCGTGCCCCTTAAAACACCCCCTAACAGGTCCCAACGCTCAGGAGAGTTTTCACTTTATAAATGAAGACCCTGGAGGGCCGGTATCAGTTTTCAAAGGGGTTTTCACTTATATCATATTGGCGATATAGGCAGGGCACGCGATTGAGCAGCACAAAAAAGCATGGGTCTTTGGGTGGTAAATTGCTTCACTGTAGGACTAACACCTGACACTTTTATGGACTTGTGAGGAGACGAAGAGTCAGTATGACGCCAGCAGAGGCGCGATTTGGTGACGGCTTCGTAGAAGCGGATAGTCCAGGAGCGCAATCCTTCAACCACCCCAGAGGCCTGGAAGGTCATATATTTATTACACACCTATTATATCTCTGCGCGGTTTTTTATGGTTAGTCCAGCGCCGTCGAACAGCACCGCTTCTCCAACCCACAAGACAACTGCCGGGGAGGAGGAGGGGTACGGTATAGGGGTGTATCGGACAGTCCGGGCCATTGAGCGTACCACTTTGGAATCTCTGCTAGCGAAAACCTGCAAGTGCTGGACCTTGGACATCCCATAGACCCCCAGCCCCTGCCATTTTAACTCCTGAGTTCAATCCCTTCACCTCGGAGCCCTCGTACGGTTCAAGAGCTCTGTGTGTGTAAACGGCAGGAAAGGTCACAACCACGTTAGTATACGTGCAGGCCGTTCAAATGAGCAATTCCACTTTCCCTTGCGAGCCGATCGCGTCTCTTGCCTCATCAGTGGGAAATGCTTAAATTTTTAAACACTCTCGTGCCGGCATCTCTGTCACGCCTAATTGGCACCATTTTTAGAGGGAAGTGAAGGCTGGCGTCCGTTCATGGCTCAGAGGCGGGGGTGGGCACTTCTGGCCCGCAAGGTCTTTTTTTTAGGCAAAAAAAAACAATGGTTGGCAAGCTATGCTGTCAGGAATCACACCTATTACAAACCAGAGACTATGTCCAATATACAATTTACAGCAGGAAGCGTTGCAAGCCACTTTATACCAAGTAACCAGCTGGGTCCTCGAACGTCTCGGACATTCACTCTTCACTGGATATCACTCGCTTGTGATATTCTTCTCATTGCCGGAATCCGCATTTAGACCGGGCCCACCAAGCGATGGATCCGGAGCCATGCGTCCTGGCCTAGAAGAGTGCGCTTCCCCTCGCTAGCTTCCCTGGTTGTGTCGTTCTACCGGTATATGGACTAACCTAAAGTCTTGATGATTAGGTATATCTACACCAAAAGTCGTCATTCTAAGGGATTTTAACTAGGCTTCTACACTGGACTCTAGGTAGAAAGCTTCCTAAAAACTAGCTAAGCGACTGTGTATGCATGTAGAAATTATCCTCCAACTGCTTACAGAGCCCTGTGACTCTTCCTCATCATGTTAGACCTCATCAAAAGTTGTGACATTGTTGTATGGCATTGTGGGGGCAAATTATCTTAGCGAATCAAGGATAACGACGACTTTTAACTGATGACAGCTTTAGGAGCTTATAGGGCATTCAATTGGTAATAACTATGTTCCAGATTTGCTATGAGATGTTGCGTACACGAAACGACTCCAAATCAAAAACTTTGGAAGAGGAGATTCGGTTTTCGATGAGCCACCAACAATTGAAAAGTTGAGCCTTTGCCCATTTTTTGGCGAGAAACGGACCAACCACCAAGATCTTTGGTCAGTCTTTTTATTAGACGAGAAAGGACACGCCTGGGGTCTGTGAAAAAAAAAAAAAAAAAAAAAAGTTTGCTGGACATTTTTTTTTTCTTATCAAGATAGATACCACCAGACTCTGCAAACTACAACCGGAGAGATATGCATACCGGTACGGTAATCAGCTACTACCTAGATAGGCGGGCGGGGGACCTTCGAGCAACTAACAGCAAGCACAACCAGGCATTTATCACCCCCTCTCCTCCTCCGCCTCAGAGTCATGCACCCCCTATTAGGCTCTGCCTTTCTAGGATTAATTTACGGACGCATCTACATCTGCGGAAAAACAAATGGAGTAATCGCTGTAGTAGAAGCCATGCTTGTGGATAAAAGGTTGAGAATTGTGTGAATCTCAACAGGTGGCTGAGGAGGTTAGATTGTATACCTTCCGCTCAGAATGCACGGAAGAGTGAGAGGCTCTGATGTATGATGAAAATAGGAATTGGGGGTTTTTTTTTTGGGGGATGCTTGTCAGGTGGTTAATTGGGTTCCGTTGGGGGATTTAGAAGTTAAGTGGGATGGGGGCTTTTTTTCTTTCTGCTTTATTGCCGTGGCCTTGGTTCCGAGCTGTATTCTTATCAGCATCGAGACATATCCTGGCTAGAAGCTAATCAAACAGACTAAGCATAGGTTTCCGGATGTCCATTCCCAACTGCACCATTCATGTGAGAGGTGTCCTACGGCCCCTCCGATATTATTCCATTGAGCATAGACAGGGATTTTATATCTACTTGAGCCGCAAAGCTCACCAATTAGCTACTGTACAAGTACGGTATCATCCGCACACCGTCTCAAGCATATTAAACCAATTCCCTGGGATTAAATAGACGCTGTGTATCCCGCTCTAATAGTTGAACTTGAAAGAGTTTGTCGAAAAGTCGATTGTTCCACCTCTATAAGATCCTCTCTTCTTCTATGGTCCCGGGGAAAGTTAATCTCTATTTTGTAATACTTGCTAAAAGAGAAAGAGCTAGGTGGGTGGGAAGCACAAACCTTGTTTTTCTCCTTTGTGAAACCCTTCCCCTTGGTAATAATGAGATCTTGATGCGCCCTCATGGTATAGTGATGCTCCGGGAGCTGGAGAGCTTCAAAAGTATTATCTTTGACACGCTCATCTGCGTAAAGGATTTTGTCGTGCTCGATGCGGGAGAAGGGCTTGTTAGGAATGAATTCCTTTTTCTTTTTCTGGCCGTCGTCAGAGGAAGATGCGGAGATGGCGCTGGAGCCGGGCCTATGAGGCGCGTAAGTAATTATATATAAAATAAGGTAATGGACAATAGAGGAACTTACAAGGACCTAGAAGCTTCTTGTTTGCTTCTCTTAGCGCCTCTTTTCGGCGCATCGTCTTCTCGTTTTCGCTTGCTAGTTGAGGGATTTGCAAGCCCTTTTTTGTCTGTCTCTTTTGACTTCTTTTTTCGCGTGTCCATGCCCTTCTTCTTCGTTTTCTTATCTTTTTCAGAGTCAGACTCAGAACTTGAATTAGAGCCTGAGGATGAAGAGGACGAAGAGGATGAAGACGAAGACGAAGACGAGGATGAGGACGAAGATGAGGATGAAGACGAAGACGAACTAGAGGAAGACGAAGATGAATCTGAATCATCGGTCGATGAATCTTTAGCATTTTTGGCCTTTCTGGCCTTCTTGGCCTTCTTAGCCTTCTTGGCCTTCTTGGCCTTCCTGGCCTTCTTTGAATCATCGCTCGAGGAGGATGAAGAGGACGAAGAGGACGAGGAAGAGGACGAGGAAGAAGAGGACGAGGAATCTGAATCTGAAGAATCCGAGCTCTTCTTGGACTTCTTTGATTTCTTGCCCTTTGCAGACTCGCTACTCGAAGAAGAGGGCGAGGATGATGACGAGGAGGAACTATCTGAGTCTGAAGAATCAGTAGAATCTTTGTCTTCTCCCACTGCTCCAGAATTGCTATCATCGCCGCGGTAGCCGCAAGTGCTGCATCCGCTACTATGAGTATCGCTGCCGCTGCTGTCGCTATCATTGCTGGTTTCGCTGTTCTTCTCCCTGTCACCAACAACAGTATCCGACGACGAGGATCCTTCCACTTCACCCCCCTTCTCCTTGTCCTTCCCGCCCTCCTTCCCATCATCACCATCATCGTCGTCGTCATCACTATCGTCTGAAGACTCATCGCTGGAACTCTGCTCGTCATCTGCCTCTGACGAGCTGTCGCTGCCGCTACCCCCCTCCTCCTCCTTCTTTTCTTTCGCAGCCCATTCCTCAAAAATAGTTTTTAGGCTCGGTGTCCCATTCTTCAATTCCCCCAGCTTCGTTCCACCAGTTACACTCTCCGCCTCGAAAATCTTTAATGTTGACTTAAACCCTGAGTCCTTGAGGAATTGTCCGACAAGCGCAACTAGGAGTGGCGCCGGAGGAGGGGCTTTTTTCGACTTTCTTGCCATGGCTGTTGTTTGGGTGGTGAGGGGGAATTGAGTGTTGACCGGAGGTAAATTTAAACAAAGGACAACACGTCTGGATTTTTTTTAAAAGGTCACGTGGTTTCACCCTCTTTGCCAAGGCGAGATGGACTGCCTTACGCGTCATCCTTTCAGGTCTAGGCGCCCTTCCCGCTTTGGTGAAGAGCCCCACCATAGCTGCCATTAGGGACTTTGCGATTTTGCATCCAGAGTCAAATCCTAGCAATCTGGTTGGTCCGTAACCGCATTTGCCTCACATCCAGAGTCTTTTCGCAAAGTCTCTATTAACTCTTCCGAAATCGGTTGTTTCGTTGCTTTTTCTTGAAGGATTCGAACGACTTGAATGAAACTGCGTCCAATGAAATGTGATCAGGAGTCGAGGGTCTCGATGTGCTAGTGCTGCTCTTATTAGCCTTGCTGAGGGTCCCTATATCGCCTAATACATATACTCGTCGCACTGATTAGCATTAAGGAGGAGGGGAAAGTTTTCAATGTTTTTTGCTTCAAATTTCCACCCATAGAGGCCCTGGCATCATGGATTTGACTTTGATTGCAACACTTGGGTTGATCGATTAACTTCCGAACATATAAGCTATCAAATAACCCAACAAATTTGGTGATGTGCTTTTTCAGCTCACTTTCCCGACCACAATCCCAGAAAACAACTCTCCAAATAATTATCCAACGGAAGGGAAAACACATATCGCCCGCCAACATATGTCACAGCGGGACACAGCCCATCACTCACAAATCGGCCCCTCAGTGGTGTTGGAAACTGTGGCTTCTCTGGATCCGGTTACCAGTAGTTGACCTCATCGTATACTTTTAGTATATGGATGCAGAGATGACGTCCTCATGAGTACCATAGTCCCCCGATGTGACTGCTATCTTGTAGTGTATTAGACCTCCGCTCTCGAGGGAGATAGGGAAGGTGGACGGGGTTTGGCATTGGATGAAGGTATTTTACAACAAGTGGTGTCAAGGTTTATCTCAAGGCTAGGGTCTGTGGCTGACAGTTGATTGATCTCTCATTAAATTTTTGTATATTATCATACCACTATCCCTATAATACCATCATCCTCTAAATAGTTGAGGTAAGAATTGGATGCAACTTAAACGAAATCATCAATAGACACCCATTCATGTGACACATTCATCCTTTCAAAAGATGGGTTTTCAGTCAAAAACTCAGCTCCAGTGAAATCAACTATTGTGGTCTTACTTTTTACGTCTTACCCAATCAAGTCTTATATATCGGTATCTATCATGACCCAGTATTATCTACCTCAATTACCACGGATCATGTCCTGTGCTAGTAATTAAACTCTGGCCTCGAATGACGCCTCCCTGATGCTTCACTTCCCCCATGCCACAAATCCCCTCCCTGTGTATGATAGTTTGTGCTACGTCACACCCGTGTGGGTCCTCCCCCTCGGCGGGGTCCCGGCTCACCAGGCTCTCGCAACTGCTCTCCTCCCAACGGGTAAGAGTGGGCCCCACTGGCTCTAAAACGAACGAATCCCAACGGGGGGAAGGTATCGGGGCAGAGTGTAGAGGGAAATCAATTCTAAGCAGTGAATAAAAAACCTTGATAGTAGTTAGCCCGCTCGCCCCCTCGGCCAATAAGCTTTTATCTTGTATTCATAGACCCCTCCGCACTATAGCAATCAATAGGGAAGGACTCCCCTCTCAGCACGTTGCCGGAGTAGCCTCCGGGGTATATTTCTATAGGAACAAATGCTTATCCTGATGTCTTTGAATATTTTTTTCCTGAGGCTAAGGACAAACAATGTTGTAATATCTATTAAATATTGAATACATTGCGGGGATAGACGCATCCTTAACAGAAGGAAAATTAAGAACACTCATCATTGATAGCTAATGGCCGGGTCCCTTCATCTACAAGGGAGTAGTGTTACTAATGCACAGCTGAAGACTGTCTAGCATACTAGGATGGATAAGTTAAAACAGGTGAGTGCAACGACGCCGAAATCGAACAATTGGAAAGGGGGGTTTTGAGTGGGTTGAGGGAAAGTGATAGTATAAATAGGACCTTTCGGTTAGGCGTCGAGCTTTAGCTTGATTAACGGCTCAAGAAAACCTGTAGCGGAGATCACGGGGGTTTAATCACTACTTGTCATCCTAAAACATCTCAAGCTTCTCAAATGTTGAACAAGATCAATACCCAAAGGCTTCACAAGTATCTACACTACATATGGGGGGCCGTGCACGGCTTCCTATCGTTGTACTGGCACCCCAAAGAGTAGTGCGTGCAGCGCGCTCAGATAACTGATGGACAGCAGGACGAATCCATGAGTTGGGAAATATTCAAGACGAAGAGGGGGGTTGAACCATTTCCAATATCACATCACCCAGAATGTTTTACCAACCGATATAACTAGATAACGCGTTCAAAGGTTAGGATGATCGGCTGCAAACACTTGGGCTCAAGAATTCGAATCTAGTCTGGAAGGTTTGTCACCATACAGTGTTGAACACAGTGCCATAGCTATCCTGGCATAGTATCCGCCTAGTGATGGAATTTTAGGTAATACTATACTCGAGTAAACCGATGTTTGTCTTGGCACTCTTATAGACTTCCGGAGCTACTGTGGGGGATGGAGCGGGAGCCCGTTATAAAAAAAGATAATGATAGATTGAGTGGGTGAGCGAAATGAAGGTGTATACAGTGCTGGGTTCTGTACGTACTGTGGAGACAGCTATGCGGGGGTGGAGGTATGGGGGATTTCTCTATCCACCGATTGCGGCCAAGTGTAAAGTCTGCTACACGCATACCTCATGAAGTACGGTGCTGAGGTCAGGTGTGTTGAGCTTGCTGTGGCGGCCTGCTAGCCGTAGTAGGTCGGGTCCGTCTGGAGAGCTGGAAAGCAATACCTGCCTCTGGAGAATGAGAAAAAAATACCTTGTTACCCACGGCAGAAACTTCAGCTCCCTCATGGCGCGGAAGCACTGGTTAGGTGTGGCGGGCGTGTGTATTAGTAAGAGTCTAACACCACAAGTTATGCCTACCAGACAACCCCTCTATTCACTCTCACCAATGCTACACCCCACAGAGCTACTTGGTATCTATGCATACCGCAAAACCCGAACACATACCCCACCCTGATGAACAACTTGCTAGCACTTGGCCCGATATTGGTATGCATACTTACTAGGAACTTCATGGTAATTTTGCGTTTAAAAGTAGCGTGTATTTGCATGTTCAGCAATTTATGTAGAACAAGAGGAGACCCAAGGGCCACTCATCAATCATCACTCGGAAAAAGGAAACTCTCTCATTAGCTGCCTGTGTTATGTAGTTCAAATACTAGTATACCGAAGATTAGCGCCCGAGACCCTACGCCCCTAACGGGGAGCCATAGTGTCTAGCGCTTGCCATGATTACAAGGTAGGGGATAGATAAGATCAACCTCCAGGGCGTGTTGGGTCTCACTAACTGACATACGCAATTCTATTAACTTGTCAAACTAAACCAATCCTAGGCAGATAGAGATAGCAAATCGAAAGGGTTTTTGCGGTAGTGCGGCCACCGCACGAGTATATATGGGACGCCCTATCGCTCTCTCCTCTTTCCCTCCTCACCAACACATCTACTCCCCCTTTCCGACTAAGTGGCTCACTCTTCCTATTTTCACCCACAATCCCATCTTTTCCTATTCAACCCTCGCCCTCAACTTGCCTAGGGCTCTCCTCCGTGCTCGTGGTGCTCTCCCCAGGCCTGGCTTCGTCCATCCATTCCTCCATAAACCCCCTCATAGGCCACTTACAAACTCCGGATATCAAATCACTAAGAGTTTGTTTGTATGTAATCCTTTCCATTACTCCTAATTTACTAACAATTACTGTGAGAGTGGGACCGGATCAACGGACTACCGTAAAAACCCAAATAATCGAACCGTGTGCTATATAGTCGAGAATTACCCACTTGAGAAAAGGGACGAAAAACACAGCAAAAACAGAGCTGCTCAGCTCGCCCGAGAGTCATAAAAAAAACAAAAAAACACCAGACCTTACCAGAGGAGGCAACTCCAACGACATAGCACATGGTTCGATTATTTGAGTTTTTACGGCAGATAAGGCTATTAGGGATTTGCGATATATATCTTTCCCATTTATGTTTAGTCTAGTTTACGGTTTGCTTACTCTAGTGATAGGGTCATGGTCTCCTCTCAACCAATTTCGCCGGGATGGATAAAAAGATGTTCATTATAAAATGGCATTTGAACATCGCATTTGTCGTGGTGATGGGGCCTGCGGGGCAAGTTATCCGTGGAACCAGATACTCAGCTCTAACACAATGGGTTATAGATGGTGGCATATGTGGGAAAACTCGCATGGGATTTTGTCTCGAGCGATATGGGCGAGGCATTGCGTGTTGTGTTAAGATTTATTGAATGACTGTTTAATAACGTGATGCTGACACACCACTCGTTTAGATCAAGAAGTACATCACCACGAAGATGGATTGAAAAAAAAAAAAACGGAAGGTGGCAGGCATTAGCCAGCGGGGAGGGAAGAAAAAAACTTAGGCCCTGTTTAGCACGCCAAAAATACCATGGTATTTTCCAGTTATTCTCAGAATTTCTTTTTCCACAGTATTTCTCAAAATCACTCTTTCTGCTACTGCTTAATGGTCAGGTCTCTGGTTGATTTCCCCTTTTCACAGAATATGCAGAGGGGCATCTGCTATCTTTCTATCATTTAATTATTGTCTTTTAACACCTCTAACCTTGGGTATTAGGAAATACGCTGTTTTCAGAAAAACGGAATTTTTTCATTGCGGTACGGTGATAGGGCCTGTTTTTTTTCTTTTTCGCCCTCGCTCGGCACAAGGTTTCGGATACCCGGTGGTGGTATCAGGTTTGTGAGAACCAACGACAAAACTTGCACGGTCTGAAGTTGTATTATATGAAGGAATGCTGGAGGGATAGATTGATATGCGGATTGACGGACCGACGGAGATAAATACCCGCCCATCTCGCACTCTATTTCTTGATTGCTTGATGGTGCATCTCCCGGTTTCGAGATATCATACGCTTTTCTTTTTTTTCCCCACTTCGACTTCAAGTCACATATACATATATCTTTACCGAAAAATTTAATAGAAAAGATCCTGCCATTTTTTCTTTTCTTTTCTTTTTCTTGAAAAAAGCCCAGTCAATACATTTACTCTGCACCCCACAGTGCCCTAGTTACCAATCCCAGTAACCGATTCGTCAACAAACCTTTTTTTTCTAGCATTTGCAGGTCTTATCAAAGCTTATCCTCCCTACCCACCGCCCCACCACCCCACC
>QOVD01001842.1:0-24405 GCA_003521225.1 Tuber microsphaerosporum
AGTCACCAGGGTTAGGGTTGTGGGAGGAACGCCTATATAAAAGGGCCGTGACCGATGAGTAGTTAGTTCCTCACGCAACCATCTAAGTACTTTCCTATACTATCAATTCAAGTTATCTTTACTATCACGATTCCTGGCGAATGAAGAGAAGTGTCTCTTAGCGAATTCTTGACTACACGATAGGAGCAAGTGTGTTCAGCTATCAAAGTAGTGTACGAGAACCTCGGAGTTGTTACCTGCTGCAAGTATCGCCCGGAGGGAAGGATCATTACCTCTTGCCATATTGTGTTAGGAAAGCACTAATTCTTCAAAATCTCATGCTATAAATTTGGAGCTTAGTAACAAGTAGGGATAATAAATTGTAAGAGCAAATAACTTAGTAGATAGGCAAGAGTTGGAAGACTCAGATTGTCTTAATAGTAGTTAATGCCTGCTAGTACTCTTCTACAAACATTTTTGAATTGATATATTGTATGTAACTTTTTAAAGATTGTTCAGTAAGTAGGTGCTTTATTATTATTTGCAAATATCAGTATGCTGGCAGTTAAATAAGGGTCTTTAAACTTGGAGACTTACTATTCTCTAAACTTAGAGAGACCAGACTTTGTAAGACAGAATTTTCAATATTTTTGATTAAATAGTTATATCTTCAGCTTGCTCCAAGATTCATAGTTTAAAAATACTTGCTATTAGGAAATACCTAGTGGTTGTGATATAGTTAGAGAGTTTGTTACAAAATCTTAGTTCAAGCTTCCAGTACTTAGTCTTGTTAAATACCACACTTTGGTATACAGCTAGTATTGTTATCCTTAATTTATATCATAATACCTTGTAAGGTGGTTATAAGTAGCCAGGATGAATGTTGGAATAGAGGGTTTCTCTGATTCTCAGGCTGGGACAGCACTGGGAACAGCAGCTTGATTTAATAAAAAAAGAGAAACCTTATTCACAATGTGTTTGCTGGTGTGGTGGTGGGATGAGAAGGTTTGCTTCTTCCGAAAAAAAGTGCAGCGAATACCGCCCTACCGTACTTAAACTGGGGATTGATTACTAATCCTTAGCCTCTGGTTGGGACTCAGAACTTACACGCCAAGCCTCTCAAGCAATTTTGCAATTGGAGGATTTCTTACCGAAGCCTTAGAGCCAGGCACCAATCTAGTGAACCATGGCCTATCCCGAACTCCTCGTGTCTGGGGATCCCTGATCGCAGGAGTGCACCACTACAACGAACATTCACGCTGGTCTCCTCACCGTACTTTAAACCAAACTCTTTGCCTCCCCCAAGAATTCACCGAACCCAGCAGTCTACTACTAGTGATGGGTCAGTGGACTGTGCGCTGAGGAAATTGAGCTTTGCAAGTGACACCGCAGACGAAGTCCTCACATACTGGCATGACGAGGAATTGTGCTCTTCTCTATTCGTGCCACCCCCCGATGAAGCGCCCCTTGCCAGGCTTGGTTTGGACGAATTGGATGCAGACGGTGAGGTTGAGGTGGAGGATGGCATGGACGAGGCGCAGAAGATTTAGAGAGATATGGAGGCTAGGAAGTATGGTTCTGGGGGTGGGGGGAGCATTGGGGCTCGCCGGCTCTTATGAGAGGGTGATTAGCATCAATAAATGGCCCTGTTAGGATCAGAACATTAGGACATGATTCGGCTGCCTTGTTGCATATCTCACTGAGCGCTTCAAAGTGTAAGTTGCCGTCTGTTGTGTACGGTCACGACGTGACAACGATGTTCAGGCCTCTGGCCGACAAACGATCGGCGGTTTCTAGCAGCACACTAGGCGAAGATGTTGGATAGGGTAATCTCGAGATATCAAGTATTTCACTGACAGCTAGATATTAACTAGACCCATTGACACCTTTCACAGCGACAATTTGTCGAGGGAAAACGGAATAACTCAGCACGGCGTCCAACTTCAGTTGGACTCTTGAACCAGCGCCCATCTTTCATAATGCTTCAGGCAGAACACGAGATGGTGAAAGTTTCCCATCCAGGGCATCACATGATATTCTTCCCACAGCTATAATCTCAGAGGGCGATTCTGTAGAAGGATTTCCAAACTGCTCGTTGGCTAACTCCCGGCGCTCTTGTATCATATCCATAAATTCATCAACCCGGTCATCCATAACCTCCGAGGCTTCAGATAGTTTCTGATGCATCGGCCTATAAGAGAATTTCTTCAGTTCCACACCCAAGACGAGCTTAACCCGGCTATCCCACGGCGCAAGTTCTGTAGTATCTGCCGATGATTCAGGAAGCGGGAGGGAAGGCTTAGGGATATGCTCGTTGAGTGCCTCGACCTTGCTGCCCGCATTTTTCGTTTTGCAAAAAAGTGTAGAACTGCAAAATGACCAGTTAGCATGTCCCCAATAGCTGAAGAGGGGAGGCATTACGGTACACACGGCCTTCCAATTTTATGAGGAGTACCCACCGGCGAAGACCCGATAGCTAGAGGGGGCTACTGGCATGGTAGGTATACTAATATATCGGAAAACTTTCTTGGCAAATATTAGGAATTCGGGAGCCCACCGATTTGCTTCCCGTGTATTATCGTAGGCACAGTGCAGGTACAGTACGATACAATAGCTACTCCTGTGCTATCAGTGGAAAATCAGAAAACTATTTCTACCTATTGCTTAATTCCTCATAGAGGTATGATACTGTCCAGTCTGGTACAGTACTGTACATAGCACAAGTAAGGTGTAGTATGCTCTCTTTCCAACAGTAACTTAGACATTCCCTACCAACTTCTCCAGAACCAAAGGCAGCTATCAAAATTTAATGGCCATCAATGGTAGAGAGAACTCCCGTAGTTCCTTTCAGATAAACAACTAACAGAGTACCCCCCATTGCAGCTGGACTTAACAGATATCACGGAATCCAATTCATTCCAAGCATCCAGCGTCCCCTGCCTACCTACCCACCGGGTGAGGAATTCTTTGCAGTTCACACAAACCTAAGGGATAAATTTGATATGATATTATCCTAATTAGGACCTTACTGCCCCCTCCTACCCTCACTTACTAGCAGCGCAATATTACCATACTGGCAGTGGATTTTGATTCATCCGTCCTCAACTCTATGCCTTTGTAATAGCGCGAATAGAGAACATACTGTACGGGGTGAGCCCGAATTACACCACCAATCCTCCAAGTAACCCCGAATATAAACTACCTCCCCAGTCTACAGGTATAATACTACCGGCACCAAATCACGAGCACTCCCCTCAACCAAAAGCACAAATCTTTTTTTGAGGGGGAGTCAGAGAGAGATGGAGAAGGAATTGGGGGAAGGGGAGGGAAGGGCGATTCTCTCAATTGGTATGATGAATATTCAGGACAAAGCAGCCAGTCTTAGCACCCGCAGTGCCCATCGCAAAAAACAAAACAAAACCCGTTAAACCCACCGCTATCGGCCGTAAGCCCCAACCTTCGAAACCCGAGACAAAAAGCGCTCCCAAGAAGGATAGTAATCATCCGGACTGGATGTAGCCTATTTAAGTCTAGCCCACTGGATCTCTTCTAACTGGTTCTGTTACCTGCTCTGGTGAATAGGTTTGCTGTTTAGATCAGCGATTTCCGTTACGCAATCCGATAAGTGGATTTAACGAGCCCCTTGCAGTAGACTCCCGTAAAAACTCTTGAAATCCGCCATCAAATTATCAGCCATGATCGGCGAGTTAGCCCGGGATAGGTTTAGCCTGGCAAGTTAATAGAATTGCGAATATACCAGTTAGCGAGATCAAAGGTGTCCAGTGGGCCGATCTTTTACTGTGTTGGGAAAACGCTAATCCCTCTCCGGATGTCTTGACTGAGAATCCGGAGATTAGGGGGCTGCCTGAGATGGCTGATCTCAAGAGCCTTTCCGGCACAGGACGAAGGCAGCGCACTGACCACCTGTAGAGTTGGGCCTTTCGGGATGGCGTGTTTGCCCCGCGATTTCTTGAGGTGTTGAAGTCGCTTGAACCGGTATCGCTAGCTTCTGTTTCTTTTTTCTTTTTTCTTTCTCTCCAGGGCCGAATAGTGGGTCCTTCTAGGCAGCCAGTCTTCCTCAAAGCTTTGATGGGGTTACATACCTCTGGGGAAGTCCCTGGCTAATTTTGCTAGTATCCTATATTGCCAATATCTGTACGGTATTGTTATGTTTTTGCACTTTGCCTTGCCAATTTCTCCAGCTACAATATACTGTACCGGTGTCTAGTTAAAAAACAAAAAATGTGGAAACACTTATCTCTTCTTTCGAGAAAGGGCCACATCTTGTAAGCCTTATTTTCTCAAAGTTCGTTATTCTGTTTCTCTAATTAGAGATAAGGTTTTGGTATTATCTTGGCTCCGGTTTGAAGCCATTTGGGCTGTATCTTTTTTCTCCCTCGTTTTTTTCTCCTTTAGATGTCGGGCGAACGAGCGAACGTGGTGTTCAAATTATTTTTTTCGCAGTAAAAGGGGAAAGAGCTTTGCGGTGGTGATTATCGTTGGTGCTCTGCGGCAAATGAGTAGGGACTATATTCAGCACAACCAACCAGCCAATCAACTTGCTCGGAAATCCCAACCACGTTCACATTCACCAGCGAGTAGACAATTTGAAATTTCGGAAGGTATCATGGACTTTCATTACCACCATTGTTTTCAAACATCCATCGTCCATTATCCCACCACGAGGCAAACATAGTCGCTGTGTAAACCACTTTCAAAAGAAGACAATAACATACGAAGGGAAAAAAAGAACAACCATTAAACGAGGAGAGAAAGGGAAAAAAACAAAGAAAATATCAAGAAAAACTATGAGACCGAGCACTTATCAGGCAATCCGCAAGGACCGCCGGATTTGTCACCATCCCTATCCTTCTTTTTTTCTGGACCAACTTCCTTTTTAACTGGCTGTTTAGGGGTTATCGCATCTTTTGGGGTCGTAGCATCAGAGCCACCATGCAGTCAAGCAAAGTTGACGCGGGCGATGGTCTCGTAGAAGGTTTGGCCCTGGATGCGGGCAAGCTCCTTCTCCTTCTCGGTGGGCTGGCGAGATCCGTCACCACCCTGTGATATGATTGTCAATAATATGCAGAGAGAAAAGGGAGGTTGCGAGAGGAGGGTAAACATACAGCGAAGGTACCGGCACCCCAAGGGGAACCACCGCGGACCTCAGAAGCATCAGCGAGAATCCCGAAAGCGTTCTTGTAGCCCAAAGGAACGAAGATCATTCCGTGGTGGGCAAAGGTAGATATGGCGTTCAGGGCAGTGACTTCCTGCCCACCACCCTGAGTACCAGTGGAGACGAAAACGCCAACGTATTTGCCTGTGATATTATTAGAAAAAGAATAATTAAGAATCCAACTCAAGTTGGAAAAGTGAGAACAAACATACCGTAGAGTTCACCCTTTGCCCAGAGACCGCCGGTGGTGTCGATGAATGCCTTCCACTGGCCAGGGAAGTTACCATAACGAGTCGGGATACCGAGGAGGAAAGCATCGAATTTAGGCAAATCGGCAGCGGTGATGATGGGGTATGCAGCCTTTGCAGGGGCATGCATGGCCGTGAGAACCGTGTCAGGGAGAGTCTCAGGGACCCTATAAGAGCAATTCAGTGACGACTCCCATGTTTGCAGCGGGAACCCCGCCAGGGGGAAACAAAGCCTCTAAATGTTCAAAGAAGGGGATGAAAAAAACTCACTGGTAGATGGTGGCTTGTCCCCCAGCACCTTCGATACCCTTTTTTTCCTCTTCGGCAAGCTGCTGGATATGCCCGTACATGGAGTAGATAATGATAGCGACTTTAGGGGCCATTGCTGCTGTTTGTTTGAAGGTTGTTAGAGAGGAGTGTTGTGTTGGTGGAGTGTGCTGTGAGGGTGGTGAAGAGGAAGAAATGGATGAAGACGGTGGTAGCTGTTAAATAGACAATTGTGGGGTGAGGAGGAGGAGAACTGGGTGAGAAGGGCAGAGGGGAGAGGTCTTATATATGTATTCCTGGGACTGACGTTTGCTAGTGTTTGCGGGACTTGCCCTTCTACCAGGGAATTTTGAGTTGGTCTCACTCGTGCTGACCCCTCCACACTCAAGCCCCAACCTCCATCACTCCCTCCTTCCCCTCGCCCCGTCATCAGCAACAAACCCCCGTCGCCTCAATTGAGGCCCTCAAAGCCTGCCGGGAAAAAATTGTTAAACGCAAGGGTGGTGGGAAGGGTGTCCGGAAGTTAGCATCACGGCTGTCCACCCATCCCTCCACTTGGTTACTCAATATCATTTTAGCTCATAACCTTTCTTCTGTTCGTGCCTGGCTTTTCCAGCAATAGCAGCAGGCCCTTGATTACCGGCTGCTTAGTGATAGCATTTCTCCCCTATCGGTATTGGAGTGCTCCAAGCTTCTCCATTTGCGGATGTGCTTGCAGGGTTTTGGGCTCATTCTCGTTGTTTTGGGCATTTCTAGCGGTAGTGGTTGGGTGGGTGGGTGGTGCGGGACGCGCGCGGTGGATGGCGGGACACTCAGAATTTGTCAACGTTGCCAATCAACCGCTAAGAATTGGTAGTATAGTATCCGGCCATGTAGCCAAGGGAATACCGTAAATTCTGGGTAAACTCGACCCGTCGCCATACTTCTTAAGGCAGTTATAAGGCAGCTACTATTCCTCTTAAAGACTAACCTAGTGGCGAATTCACTTTTCTGGGGATAGTAACTACTATACACGTAATAGCGGCGGGTCGAGTTTACCCAGAATCTACGGTACCGGTACTGACTAATTACTCTAGATGTGCTGCCGGTATCATGATATCATGCGAGAGAAAGAGGAAAAAAACAAAAAGGAAACAAAAAGGAAACAAAAAGAAAATCTTTTACCATTGGCAATGTCTCCAAATCCCCCTGGGGAATTATTTTTTATGGTGAGTTTGGAGGCATAGCCAGTTCGGGAGGTGTCGAAATCTCCTTTTTCTCAGTTTACCCAGTTCTCGAGTTTTGGCCTTTTTCCTCTCGGTTTCCTTTATCATACACTGATGCCAGATGTATCCACCCCTCAATTACTATGCAGGGGACCTTTCTAAGCACGGGGAGGAATGTGCTTGCCGTATTAAGGCCAATTGCGGTAAAATTTACTTCAGTTTCTCTCTAAGTTATAGCCTTGAAGAAGAAAAAAACATTTCTGTGTTTTCACTCTGCAATCTGCATCAGCGTGCACGGCGAGGGCCTTGGTTGGTTGGTTAATACGGTGAGTTAATGAGCTCTGGGTTCCTAGATTTTATGGCGCGATGGCAGAGGATCTGGTCATCATCACCAATACCGGTACCCCCAGGGTCCCCAATTGATTACCAGGCCATGACAAACGCTAGGGGTTGGCAATCTTATCAACCAGAAGGATCTTCCGTCAGATTACTAAGCTGTATGCATTAGGAAAAGCAAAATTTGAGACAAAGCTGTGTTCCTAAAACCAGTGATCTGGCGTCTCGAAACCCCGCCTTTGAGTAGCGAACTAAATAAGTATTCATTGATTACTCGAGTTCCCTCTCCGCGAGCACTCACATCGCATACTAGCACGGCACTCGCATAGTACCAATAGTCATCTGCCATATTAAGATGTGGCTCTACCCACCGCCAGAAGGAAGTTTCGATCACATAGCATGCGGTGTTCATCCCCCATCCATCGCGGAACCAACCTGCAGTAGAAGGACCACTTTTCAAAGAACATCCAGCATGGTAACACTCGAACCAAATGGATACCTGCCCGCCGCCTACAGTCTTCAACGGGGGCACGATGAAAACTGGAGGGTGACGAGCAAGGATCGGTAACTGGCAATTTTTTGCTGTTACCATGCGGAAGATTGTAGTCGCGACCAAGGCAACAAGGATCGTAGCACCATACTCGGGTGGGGGAGTTAATCCGTGAACACCGTTTATATTGGTCAAACTGCCGTGGATACCCCTTCTGGCAGATTGAAAAGATTGTGGATCGTTCAGGGAATTCCTTCTCTTTTGCGATCAATTGCATATCAGAAAATGACGATTCATTGGTTAGTTCAATATATTTTGAATAACTGCAGGAGCTGTCCATTGGAAATGTTCACGGACTAACCCTGGTATCCGAGTACCTGGCCTACCGCACCGTGCTGTAGCCTTCTCATTTCCCCTCAGCGCACCGAGTAAAATGATCAACGCGAGCTCGTGGGGGATCCGATGCGGCAGCTCCAGTCGTGCAGACTAGAGCAGCCTGGTATCGCACTGTAGAAATAGGATCCCAAACCATCGGGAGAATCAATGTTGAAATATTGATAATAATACTAACTTTAGAGCCTAACGGTGAAACAGAAAGAATGCACTATCCTACGATCGAATTCCCGAATTTCACCTCACTCACCGGTAGCACTATCCTTAGGCAGTAAGCGAGTTCCTTCTCTCTGTTTCAAGGTTGAATCGACCACGAGAGAGACGTGGCTTGCCACCGGCTGTCTGAATAATTATAGGTCTATGCAATCGTGATAATATTATGATTGTTAGGTGGGGGGTGTTGGAAATATCGCCCTCCGTCACTTCGCGTAGGTCTCACCTGCTGGACTCGCGTATTAGTGTCCTAGCAAGCGAAGATGTAATCGGCGTAGGCCGGCATGAGCAACTTTGATCAACATTTTCAATCATCATTTCAATTGCTTATAGCAGCATTGTTTCCGATAGTGGCTTCCCATGCGCATGCATTCAAACGACCGACTTTTGCAGCTGTTATTTGGGCTGTATCAGTATTCCCAATAAAATTGTTATTTATGACCTCTGTTAGCAGGATACATCACTTAGCCTTTAAAATCGGAAGGGAATCCGTGGCGGTTCTACCGGCATTCCATGTCTTAGAATAGCATCCAACTCTTCGCACCAGTCGTACCGTACGAGCGCCCGCCCGCTGGAAAGTTAGTAGACAATTAATATAGGTTAACGCGCGAAATAATTCATGTCTTATGCGAAAACAACAGGATCTCATTAACTGGTATACGTAATTTTGTTAACCTGCTCTGTTAAGCTTATTGCGGCTTAGCGTACCGATTTCCGTTGCGCAATCCGACAGTGGCTCTAACAAAGTTCTCACGGTATTACACCATCCGGAGAACGGCATCATGGAGGAGAAAAAGAAACCCCCCCTCAACTCTCACGGTTGAATGCTGCAACGTCCTCTAGCGGAGACATTCAGGCCCATTCTCGAAACTTTGCCCTACCAGCTAAAAGGAAAGAGCGTTCTTCTACCCGGGGGTTGAATTCCAATGCCGGTAACAACTCCTCCGAGAAACGTCTAACCGGTAGCTCTACTGTGAGCCCGAAATCGAACCGGCCTCAAATTATCGCAAGAAGGCTCAGGCTGCCGGTACTAAAACCTTTCTCCACAGGGCGTCTGGCTCGAAAAAGCAATACCTCCAGACTACGGGGGCGTGCCGTTGCACTGCATGAGTGTTGCCTTGCTCCCTCCCCATTGGAGCCGTCGAATATCACTCCTCAATTTAGGCTTTATGGAGACCAGGGTCAACGACTATCACTTTGGGACACTTCGTTCCGTAGCGGGCAGCGACACAAGAGAGAAACGACCCGGGGTCTAAAACATCATGTAACGCTCCAGTGGATAACGCAGTAGGTGGAACAACGGACAGAGGCGGATAGCAGACGATACACCAAAGATCTGGTGGTGGAGCATCAAATTTGGTAAAGCTGTCCGCTGTACCCCTCTTGTTCGCTGTACTCCTACTATCTTTTGAAATCTAAGGGAATTCCTCTTTCTGTGAGTGATAAGCGACGGGAGATAGACCTGCCCTTGTGTTAATCTTCCGTTCTGCTCGGAAAGCAGGGGCGAGGATGCTAATTCTACTCGTATCTCTCTTTACGAGCTGTGCGCCTGGCGTTTATCCGCCTTGTTTCTAGTTTCTACTCTGTCTTTGCTCTCGTCCCACATTTCCTGCATTTTCCATAGACTAGGTGTGGGATGTATTTCGCCCAGTGGCTCATGCCTGTTAAGTATCTTGCTCTGTAAGGTATCGCGCAGTCCCTCGTTGGCAGGATAGGGTTGGGCAAGCCTCCTAGTTCATTAAGAGCAAGCAATGGCCCTCGTGGGGGTTGCCATAGCCAACATATTTTCTACCATCGTGAGACCTTAGCCGGTGTACAGGCGAGGGGATCATTTAAGATGTATTCTTATGAACCTGTCTTCTTCCTATCACCTTCACCCCCCTTTAGCTCTCATAACTCAAATTAGGTTTCCAACCGTTCGATGGCCCCAAAGCCAAGAGGGCAAACATATGTGAGGTATTCCGGGTCAGAGAAACCAAGCGACATATCCGCTAATTTAGTTTAGTGTGGTGTGGGTTTAGCTTTCCAGTGCGGGCGCCCAGAGACTTGTGGGTGCTCGTACATATTAGGAGAGGTTCTAGAAGTCGAAGGGAGCAAGGATATCATAGCAGCTTCCTGCAGGGTTATAATTACGCTAGTTGTCTATGGGTGTGTCGGGGTAGACCGGCTACACGAGTGATTAATGGTGAAAATGATCCCAACTCAGTGTGGGACATTGATGACCCATTTTAGTACATACTCCTGATCCTATCACGTTAGAGGACTGGTAGAAAATATGGCCCTATTCAAGATATGTGTCCATTGTAATGGCAACAGGCCGGAGTATAAGGGCTAGGTGCGCCGTTATTCTTCAGATCCACGGTTCCTCCTTCCGGTTAACGATGAACCCATTGTTACCAAACACATCTGCAGCAGCTTGGGATTTCTGTTTCTGAGCTTCTCAGATGTTGATCTTCGTAAGAAAGTTTCCCAAGCATTATAATGCTCTCCCGGGTCTACGGGACCCTTGAAACCCCACTGAAACAAGCCTTCGGATTGCCCAAGACCTGGCAGATAGCGCAAGAAGCAAGCGATCTGCATTGCTAGTTTGACTATAATTGGCTGTGGCGCGGCTAGTGCCCTAAACGAAGTGAAGGCCCCAATGGGCAAGATCTTGTGTGATATATTGTAAAAATGCGGGGTTGCCCGGGCGAAGCGATTCATTTTAAGGTCTCTTTGTCTACTAGTAGGCCTCTACCAGTCATTGTAGCGAATTACTGCTGCTATTTCCTTCTTTTTTGAACCAATGCTGCTACTGGGTGCCTTGCTCGGAAATATTGAAGTTGATCGTCAGCGTGGCTATCGAAGAGCTCGTGTGATGGCCCGTAAAAGCATGGATGCGATTTTATTTATTGGGTTTGAAATGTCCTCATTAGAAAGAATTGTTATCTGCTCTTCTGATCTCTTCGATTGTCTTTTTGCCCTTAGACTCTTAGAACATATTGGCTCAAGTCCTATACCTACCATTCCTTCCACCAATACGACTTCTGGCCCCCGTTTTGCTGATTATTCAGGTAGGTTGCACATCCCAACAGCCTCCTCACTTGCATGACTATACTGATGCGATATGTTATCTTCACCACTAGTGCTTATAGCCCTGAGGTTGAAGGGCCGCTAGGCAGAGAACTTAGTTCAGATCTGCAGTGTACAGTACGCCTATATTCTCGCCAGAATAGTTGTATCTAGCCTCACAGTCAGGATCGAAAAAAAAGAAGAAACAGCTAGCAATGCGGAATCGTCAAGGCCAAGGATGGTAGGATAACCATGCGATAGAGAGGAGGCCATGAAAAATAGTGTTAGGGATTTGAGGTTTTGTGATGGGAGCGAAATAGTGGGGAGGGTGGCTTGACAGTGAGATAGCAATTGTAAGTGCAAACGTAATCAATATACATTTTAGGAGTGTGTCGCGCTGTGGAAAATTCCGCCGCATCCACACTACCCCCAACGCTTTGAACCTACCAGAATGTTTCTAATGTCCCTTTGCGTGTCCCATAACTGAACTACTAGTCTAACCGTAGAGGATAGCTTCAGATATTCAAGCTTGTTAGCAAGCATTTGCAGATCTTTGCAGACATCTGTTAGTAATTCAGGGGCAAGAAAGAGAGGAGATTACTTCATTAGAAATAATAGGTGCCACTAGGCAGACAATTACACTTTATGTCGGCCGAATGGGAGGAGCGTAGTACAAAGTTCGGGACAAACGCCAAAACACACTAGAATACCTTGGAAAAAAATTACATATTTTTTCAGCGTGTTCTACCTTGTGGTTAGAAATGAGCGCCAAGACACCCACTTAATACTTTGAAAATTTAATTCAATAAGTATTGGGATTGTTTTGACACTAAACTGTGCAAAGAGGTCCGATTACATATTGAATCATTAACTTAAGTACATGAAACCCAGGTACCTGACTGTGTCAGCTTGGGCTAGAATCATCTAGAGGATCTACCATTTCAGTATATTGAATTAGAGATGGCACCCAATTCTTTGAATTCTAGAGAATATCAGTGTTATTAGGCATTCAAGTGTTGAAGCATCTTGAAATGTGCCATATTTGGTGTGTTTTGGGGCTTGTCCCCAGACTTTTCTAACAGCATTATACATAAGACGACATCGTTGTCGGAAAAGGGATGAGATAAATTTACTCTCTTATCAACATTGTAGTCAAATAACTACACAGGTTTGAACTGGCTCTCTGGGCATTTCCATCCTCGTATGATTTCAGGAACAGGGGACACGTACCAACTGCTGCTGGTAGGAGTGATACTTTTCATATTTTTATAGTTTCCAATCTCAGTTTGTCACTCATCTACTTATTCTTTTATTATTATTGGAAAATGGCTGGCTTACCTTCCCAAAATTTCTCCTTTCCGTCTTTTACTTAACCAACTCTTAGAGCCTAGAAATCATATACTCAGATACCAGGGTTGGTCCGTGAACAGCATTTTGGAGGGGTGGATATGGGGTTTATAGGCCATATGCGCATGCAGTGGTAATTATGTTAAAAGAGAAGAAATTCCGTGAACGCCTTAAGGACAATAACTGGTGAATTTTGATTTTCCAAAGTGCTAACTGGCTAAGCTTGAATATTTCTTTATTGAGCTTGTTGCCAATCACTACCACAGTGTTCACGGATTTTATCCCTGCCCCCAGTACAGCATACTGATCTAAAATTTACTCAAATGTGGTTGACATATACGAAGCTACCATTCTGCTGATCGTCACTGTAAGGTGGCCAACATCTAGGAAGTGGCCAAGAACGTGATCGCATGAAACCTATAGGCTTTGGAAAAGCTGCGCCTACCAAACTCAGACCGGTCTCACTTTCATCGGGACCGGTCATCCGCAAACACTGTTGGAAAGCCCGCAGACATCTGCAGTTTCCGCCAGGTCAGCTTCTGAAAATGGCCCACGTTGGCCCGGCTAAGCCCATGCCTGGCCAGGGTGTCCACTTGCCGACACTACTCCCCTTCGTGAAGCAGGCGATCTCGCCACTTGATGTCCCGATGGCCAACAAAGAATCAAGCTATGCACTCACTAGGTAGGATTTCGTATTCCTGCTTTCCTTCCTATTCAGCTGCCTTGGGTTACGCGTAATCTCGGTGAAGAAAGTCAAAGTGAGCTAGCAAAAATGGATGCAGGGTCAAGTTATCAGAAAATGTTGTCCAAGGATTTCGTTAGATATGCTTGGTGGCTATGGCGCTATCATATTTACCAAACTTGATTCCTTTGCATGACTGTGAACTTACTTCAGGGGGATTGTCTCATTGGTGAAGCCCAATCATATGACTTCCTTTTGCATTCATTAGATTGCTCCTGCAGTTGGAAACTCAGTGCATAGGGCAAGCAAAGGTAGGATAACTTGAGGGGATGGCGGATTACTATCATAGCAGTCAGCGTATTAAAGTTTTGAAGAAAAAACAAAGCAAGAAAGACAAAAGGGCCCCTCCGGGGCCACTTGTCCCTGCCCAAGGGTCGACGGAATGACACCACCATCTTGCCACACGATGAAACTCTAAATCAGACGAGAACAACCTTTATGTCAATCAACACTTTTATATCATACCTACGAGTATACTGATCCCAACCACCTTAAACAAAACGCACTCTGAGGCAATCTCTCTCCAAAAACAAAAAACAAGTTCTTTTTTCAAGTTATTTCCACCCGAGAACTGATATAACCAGGAAGTATAACACCCGTACAGTACATAATTCTTCTTACCAAATGAGCCATTGACAAAAGCAACCTTCGTTTCAAATGCTTACAAAGCCTTACCCTGTAACTTATACCCCAGACTTGAGTAATGCAGGATTCCCACAAAAATGAGATATTATAAAAGCATGCCAAAAACCCCTTGATCGAGCCCCGATCCTCGGCGAAAAAATGTACATTACCTTATCACAATTTAGTGCTTTCAAGGGCCTGTGGGCCCTAGCAGTGCCGCCGGGAGGCTGCTGCGAACATTGGGCCGTACTGGGCCACCGTTCACTGGCATATACAGTCGGTCTGGTCTCGCGAGTTTTGACGACGGCAGGTTTTGACAAAGACAGGGTTTGACGAGGTGAGAGGCTATCTCGCAGTCTCGATGCTAGGGCTATAGGTGACGGACCCCAGGGGTTGCTTAGGATCCGTGGGAAGCTGCGGGGGACTACCAACTGAGCTACCCATGGTATTTATAGAGTCACGGAGTGGTTGGAACCCCCCTAGCTCCCCTATTTGCTATAATATTATGTTTTAACCCGTTAGGATAACTGCCCAGCAAGAATATTTACAAACCATTGCGATATTTTTCATCGGGGTATATGCTTTTTTCAACTTTTATTGGTACGTGCCGAACAGGGCCTAATTATACTTACCAATGGTAGCGAGCAAGCCTCTCTGGGCCTACCAGATTGTGACAAGCCCCGCAGACTTCCCCAGCAGGCTCCCCCGACATGCTCCCCGGCTGGCCCTGCAGGACCCCACATTCTAAGTCATTATATCAACCTATTAAGACCCGTCGTGTCCTATGTCCTTGAGCCAAAGGCCCTGGGAAAATCCTCACTAGGATTAGGTGGGATACAACTCATAGCTTATCTTTTCCTACCCGTAGAATAGACAGGCTTCCCTATTGCGAACACTGCTAAGGCTGGAAGTTCACTCGAAAACTATTACAGTTTTGCAAAGTAGAATACTGACCAAGCAACTGAATAAATAGCCAAACATGGGATGGTCTGTAGGCACCAGCGTGAATGGCCAATCTGCATCTGGAGCCGGAGCTATAGAGTAGGTTCTACCAACGCTCATATCAGCTAATCCTGATATTCTACTGACATAAACTGGTGGATAAACAACTGCGAAGCATTTCTTCCACCCAATTACAACTTCATGAGACATTCCTTGTCAGAAAATAGAACCGCCTATCATCTCGAGTATTGCGGTTTACCCCATACCATCCTAATCGCAAATTAAGCTGCTAGTTTTCCTAGATCGCAGCTACGTTTCATTTGGTGCTACACATGGTGCCAGAAAAAACATAACTTTAATTCCACACCTACGCGCTTACTCACTAGGATAAGCAAATTTTCGCTTTGCCACTAGGATGCCTGGCTGCGAAAGTGGCTAACTTGGTCAAGGGACATCCCCTTGGATAAGCAAGCTACGGAAAGGCTGAGATGGAGCATATGTCAGTGGAATGAACCTTTTTTGTGGGCATTTATTATTACCTACCATTACCTAACCCGGATTACCAATTGTGGCTCTTGTGGCATTGAGTCTGACAGTCATGTCTAACATCGCGAGTATTAGATATCATATGCCTTGTAACAAAACATCTCGCATGTCCCTTTGGGGCCGACACATGGTTTATGCTGCTGGAGCACTGGGCCCTGTTATTACATATCTTTATCCGGGAGATGTGCTTTGTTCTCCCCACGTGATCTGAATAAGCAGAGAGGGCGATGTGAGCATGAGCTTGTGCACTTCACATATTATCACTCGTGTTAGTCAATTGGCCCACCGGTGGAAATAGTAGTTCAATGGCCCCACTTGGAATGGGAGACGCCCGCACTCTAAGGCCGCAGTGGTACGCGCATCTAGCAGCAAAAGTAACGCGCAAGCTATGAAAAGTTTTCAGACCCCTCTCTTTCTTTCCTTCCTACCTTTTCTCTCTTCACTCTTTTCTTTCTGTTCACATAAGTCTTTCCTTTCTATCGACTTATGACAATCAATCATGATATTCATCTCCGCTTAGCACAAACTTTGTGTCTCTACTTAAACCATTCCACTCCGCTGCGTAAAACCCTCACCGTCGATCATTACCTCCGCATCGATTATTTCAACACCCACCTTAGCTACTCTTGGGTGATGGTATTAGCTCACTCGTGGTACTTTGAAGCAATTGGTTTCAGAATTGTTCGAGTGGATTTCGTAGGAATAGCTAATCTCTCTTCCCAGAAACAAATTGTGATGAGCAATAGTTAAAAGACCACAGAGGGTGATATAGCCAAGGCAATGAAACTGGAGACAGGTTCTCTGACGGGCGAAAAACGCAGACCCAGCACTTAGGATAATGAATGCGCAACGTATTCGTGCCTCTTCAGAGCCTTTCGTTCCACTTTTGAGTCCATACAGCAACTTCGACCCACCCCTTGTGATGCCAGAAGCTTGATCCACAAACTGTATTGAAAAAAAATTCATTTTTTTCTGCACCCTTCATTCCCTAACAGTGCGTCCCAGGAAGCCCGAATTTACAACCGTGCCCTAAGATTGCTAGTACAGCAAATCTCAAACTATTTACATATAGCAGCGCATCTACCTTGGTTAAACCGCTCTCTGGAACTCCTCAGAGTCTCGAGTACATGTCCTTGCTTCCCTGGGATCCCCATCCCCAACACTTTCAATCTCTCTTGAATTCCTTCCCCCGTAGGAAACAAATACTCAACAAAAAGCAACCACTAAACAATCCACGAGTACGGGCCGAAGCGGTTCAGTAAACTGAAAAGTTAAGCTTATATCATGCCAAATGATGATCTCCCTGTATCGCCCAGGTACAGACTGCAGGCTTGGGGGCTAGTGTAGTACGTCCCGGGTTTAGCTAGGGCAGGGTCCATGAGCTGAATGCATTTTTCTCTCCTTTAACTGTGGATTAGACAGTCTGGGATGCCGTAATGATATATACATGTGATACAAACAAGAAGGGGAGTCGTAGACTGTCTTCCATCTCCCTTTGCAGAGATCAGTTTCTCGCAGCACTCCACCCAGGAGTGCTATCCCACCGGTATCTGTGGCGATACTCCAGCTGGTTAGGTCCGTCGGAGCCTTCTGTGGATCCGTAGTAGAAAGGCAATAGGTTTATTGAAAACCGTGGCACCAGGTATTCGTCGGTAGGTAGGAGCCCAGTCTAGATACATTCCACTAGCAAGCTGCTATAGATACTAGAAACTCATTTCCTTATACTTCTCTAGCACCAAGGGGAAAAAACAATATTTGAGGTTGATTATCAAGGTGATCTCCCGGTTCCTATAGAACGCCGGAACGTTCTGTAAAAGCACAAACCTGGTTGCCCTCTGGCTAGGCTGTTGAGGTCCGTGAACAGCTTGCACACTGAGGCATCATATATTCCCAGGGCAATGCAGAGAACAGCATACTAGCCATTCTACCAATCTCCCAAACCACAATACCGATGTCGAGACTGTTTTCAGAGCGGTGGATAGCAAACGCTTGCAGCCAACTTTACTCTCTCGGTGGTTAATCCCCTGCTCGACACAATCAGCAAAACACCGCCTAGCGGAGAGGAGCTCGAAGATTACGTTACTCATGGGTTTTAACCACCCCTTAAAGCTTGCAATAAGGGGGTCATAAATAAGTAGCAAGAGAGGGCGTTTTGTTTGCCAAAAGTTTCTAGTCCCAACAAGGACAAACACTTCCGTGACTCCTAGCAAACTTATCCAAATAGTGGGCCATCTGTCATACTATCACTATAATAGCTCCTACTCGATATCCCATGACTGTTCATATAGTCTACGCCCAATGAATGAATTCCTACCAAATTATGGCATTATCCTAAAACCCAGCCTTGCCGGCAAATTCCCCTGACAGCTTCTATCTCACCGTAACGACCTCCAGCGAGATGTAGTGCACGTGAGCTACGGCCTTCCAAGAACCGTATTTCGGCCTAACTGACCATATATCAAATCCCACCATAGCATCTGTCCAGTCCGAATCTTATCCCACAATACATTCCACAATACACCACAACCAGAACCCAATAATCCACCACGACCACCATATTATACAACATAAACCTTCCTTACTATCCCCTAGGCCAGAACCACTCTATGACCACACTCCAAGATTTTAGAAGGAAGACCCAGGGCAAAAAACCACCAAGAGAGAGACACAAAAAGGACTGTCAAACAGAGTTTACTCCATTTATTTATCAATGCCTACCCCATCCACTCTCCTGGCATGAAGCTGAGCCCCCAACTTTCCCTCTCTGTAAACGTCAGTACTAACCATTCACTCAGGAGTTACATCATGAGCATCGGTCGATAACGTGACGATTCTTCTCAAGATCTGACAGTGGGCTTTCAAGATATGAGAAAGCTAGTAAGCATTCGGTTTATCTGCCTAGGTGCACATCCCGGGTATCATACCGGTAGCGCGATACGTGCTGGCATAGTATAGTATTAAATCAGGTTCAACCTGGGCGTCACACAGAACACAGAATGTTGTGCGCAATACCCATTTGATCCTTACAAGACACCATTCTATTCTATTAAACTCTCTACAACATGTTGGATTTCCTTGATGCTGCTCGGCATGCTCAGCCCACACCCGCACACCCGCACCCGCTGAACAAAGGACTTTGGATATGCGCTCGAGCGCCGGAAGGCATACGGTCATGAAAGAGACGGATGTACGGAAGGGTATCGAGCATGGAAGGATAGGGAGTGTAGAGCGTTGATGTTTCTCTCCTTATGATGTTTGTTAGCTGAGAGTTCATGAGCGGAAATGGGGGCCACACCTGAGAGGTGGATGTTTGTTGTGTTCGCTAGGAGGAAGAATAGGGAGGCAGGATGTCGCTATCGTTATCGTTTATTTATACTCCTATCTCTACCACTAGTTAGTTTAGTTAGTTGAGCGAGCGAGTTCCCAGTGTTAGTCGTGAGTTGAATGAGAAGAGAAGTTCCCTGCTCTTAGTTGTGTGTTGGTGATCTGTCTTTTCGGTAGCCTTAACTCTTGGTGTTTATATTCCGTGTTTCGTTTCACCAACGATCACTCGTCCGTTTCGTCCGGATCGTCGTTTAAAACAACAAAATCTAGATGACCAGGCATTCACATCAAAGCCCAAATACCCACTCATCCATCCCGCCAACATCCCATCCTACCCCCACCCTCACTCTACCCCCGCGACCCAAAAAACGCCAGAGATAATATCATACGTACGGAAACCAACCCAACATATCCACTCCAAGAGAATTCTAGCTTAAGGAATGCAGATACTACCCTAAACCATAAACCCTCCACAAATTCATCACGAACCTACCCGATACTTGTATACTACTGATAACCGCCGCCGCCCCCCTTTAAAAACAAAAATTTAACCTAAATCATGCCTCGTCACTGACCAAAATCCTCCACACATCCCCCCCGATATCATATCTTCCCTACGCAGCAAACGTCCAGCAAACCATATGCTATATCACGAGCACTAAATGGTCCGGGAACTCCAGGGCGAAGCTTTGGACACAAATTTTCTAGGAAAATTGTAGAGGGAGAAGGGGAGTTGCTAGTTCGAGGGGCTTGGTTTTCTCGGGGGGGGGTATGCTAGGACAGGTTGAATAGCTTATATCAGAGAGGTATGTGGTGCGGGGTGGCTATGTCTAGGTTGGACAGAGGGGGGGAGGAGGGTGCTACTCTGTAATAACCGTTCACATAGAGCGGTGACAATACTTCCATAGATCTAATCCCAAGTTTGCCAAAACTATGCCAACTATTATTGTCTCTTCAGGGGCTTCACTGTCACTAGTACACTACACCCTCAGCATTCCTGGGGGTACTCTACGATTGCAAAATATCAAGAACCGAGTGATCACTCATGTGAAAAGGCAGTCATCAATAAATTGGGGTTAAACTTAAGCTTAGTTCAACTCGATTGCCATAGGCTAACATAAATCTAGGAGACTTAATGAACTCAGGCCTATGATAACACCTCAAGTCCTCCCACCCCACAACTACAGTGATTCCGGCCAATACCGAGACGACAGCCAACAGATTCTCCGACCAAGCCGACGACTCTCGGGCCGCCCAGCTCACCCAAGCATTACAGCTCACACCGAAATTACCCCCGATCATAGCCCCCCGAACATGCCATAAACCCGAGCCCTAACCCACCCTACCACCCACTACTTTACGGTACGCTAAGAGCGCGACCAACTGGTGTTCGTACCGTATCTTAGCTAGCGCCCGGAAGAGCACCCGGATTCAACCCAACCCAATGCAGGGGAAAACAGAAAAAAAAGAAAAAGAAAAAGAAAAAAGAAAAAAAGAAAAAGAATCGAACAACGGTCCAGAAAACGTCACCATCGCGCGGATTTGAAACAATAACAAGTCACTTGAAAATTTCGCATTCATAAAGGCGAAATTAGTCACCAGCCATTCTACTGGGTCGAAATACCTCGGTGCTCGACCGTAGGTGCTGTGCGAAGGCGTTATCATCACGAATTACAGACAGAGGGGGAAGTGAGACACAGCCGGGGTGGGGTAATGCAAGGTCGGTTAATCTCTTATCGAGGAGGGTAGCTGTATCATTGGTGGGGCTGGTAATTGCATGGTACCGAGCGAGACGATCTGCTCGAGTCGAGACCTCCCTTAACATTAGTTAGCGCGGTTCCTGGGGAGGCTGTTGATGTGCGGAGAAGAAAGAGAGAGAGAGAAAGAGGCGTCATGAAAAAATTAGAGTAAAGTTGTGTTGCTTTTTTTGATCTTCATGGTGATCGGGGTTAAAAATGTATAATCTTTCGCCATAGGTACGCAGGGGATGGTCGATGGTAAACAGAAGGGGGGTCTGACCTTTATATCGGGATCTTGCGAAGCGATTCGTGTCTACATGGTTAATTATATCTTATGGGTGATTAAGCGCGCTTCCGTCAAAGTTTCGGTGGATATCAAACTAACGGTCGAATTCACGAAATAGAGCCAAGATTCGGAAGGAAGGATTGAATAATTATGTTTTGTTCAAATATGTGATATTTTTTGGTCTAAAATTTACCTTAACCGAACAAATCACCAAACCCACCTATGTAAAAGTTAGTCGAGACCCATAAAAAGATTGGAAATCTGTAGCAAACATACCCTCATCATCCGACTCCTCTTCTTCCTTCTCATCCTCCTTAGCCTCTGGTTTGCTGTCCTCAGTGGCAGTGGCGCCAGACCCAGCAGCGGGACCAGCAGAAGCGTAAGCCTCAGGGTTAGCAATCCTGTCCTTGAGCTCATCGATCGCCTCCCAAGAATATTCCGTTCCCAAAGCGACAGCAATGATCTTCTTGTAAGAGTTGATCAAACTGTGAACGACAGATGGCAGGGTAGGATAGTTCACAGCCAGAGAGATGGTCGCGAGAGTCTTGACGGCGCTCAAGAAGCTGTCCAAAATCTGTTTCTCATCGATGTCCAGAACAGATGGCGCGAAGACTTGGCCGTTGTCGTAGACCTGAGAGATACCCATACCGTAGGTGAAGGGGGAAATGTTCAACATGTTAAGAAGTGTAGCTTCAGAAGCTCCGACCTTGGATCCAGCCTCAACGAGTTTAAGATCAGTAGTAATTTCAATGGTACCACGGGCAATCTTGGTTGGGACACCGAGAGCTTGGAAGAAAGAGGTCTTTCCGGGCTCCATACCGGTGTTACCCGCGGGGACGAAGACGTCGAGAGGAGCGACAGCACCGGCACGAGCGGGGGCGGCGACTTTGTTGGAAATAATCTTCTCGCGGACATCCTTGAGATCGTCATTGGTAAAGACAAATCCAACATTACCTAGATTTGAGCAGTGTTAGGCCGTGAAACGCAAGATAGATAGAGCACCTGATTGTTTACCCTTGACGTGTGGGAGAAGGCGCTCGTACTCAGGGAAGTCAGGGAGCAAGACACGGATAGCACGGCGAACCATAGTATTCTTTCCCATGAGAACAACACCTTGACCTCTTAGAGAGGCACGGATCTCGTGCATTTGTTGTGAAGAGACCTATTTTCAACGAATAGTTAGCACTTCCCATCCAAGATAGGCAAACCCAGCGCCTGCACGTTTGGCGGAAACTCACATTGTCAACGGTAACGATGAAGATACTCTTGTAGGTCTCGAGGAGTCCTTTGAGCTTTTCGAAATATTCTACTTTGTTAGTCTTGGCCCCCATATCTTCTTATATGATGAAGAGAGGTTTTTTAAGGTCCAAGACGGATGGGGGTAGGAATGCGAGGTGTGGTGGAAAGCTGCTATGAGGAGCCGTTGTGAATTGATGGTAGAATTCTGAATTTGAGTCGGGGGAAATCGACCTTGTGCTTCAGATTCGTTGTGTGGGGACTGGGAACGGGCAGAGCCAGGGCTAACCCCAGCTGTCACGTGATATCAAGGTTCCGTACTTACAGGTGCCCGCCAGATCCACTATCTGATTGCGTAACTGAAATCGCTGTCCGATCGCATCAAACCGCAATAGGCTTAGCTAAACAGGTTAATAAATCGCGAATGCTACGAGCCCGGTAGTTAATGAGATCAATTGGACTCGATTTAAATAAACTATGCCCCGTCTGGAAAACGCTGTCCCTTCTTGGGGGAGTAACCCTTTTGGATATCATGAGTTCGACGGTACGTACTCGAGTAAACCCTTTCGGATACCATCAACCGGGAAATACCATCGAAAAAGTGAAACCTTGCACAGAATCATCATCTTCTCTAGCCAGTCATAAAACAGTGAATAAAAATCAAAAAGTAAAGTGAAAAAGGATAAATAAATGTAGTGGGTTGTTATATGTATTAGTCTACCTTAAGAGGGGCTTTCTGTGTGTTGGTCTGCTCTCACTTAAAAGTAGTATGTTTTGAGTGGTTTTTTATGCTAGGAATCCCTAAAAAAAATCCTGGAAAAATACCGTACTGTCATAGTAGAGTTCAGGCAATTCTTTATTTATTTATTCTGTTATTTTTTTCAATGTCCTGATGTTGTTTGAGAGATAAAAAGATGTGCGAAAGTGTGTAAACGGTAAACACGTCGTTTCTCGCAATGTGGGCTGTTTTTGCAAAGGTTTCACTCCCTCGATAGCATTTCTCAGTCGATGGCATTCTAAAGAGTTTGCCGCCAAGCGCATGGCATCCAAAAAGTTTTCTCGTTCTTCAACACTCGCCGATGACTAATAAGGACTAGGCAGGATCGAGATTGCGAGAAAGCCATGCCGTCTCTCCTGGTTGGCAGGCAACAACTAAGGCAGGGTGTGTGGTGTGTGTGCGAAACCAGAGCGGCGCCAGGACAGGGTCGAGCGAGCACGGCAGGGTGCTCTGCGTCTTGTGTCGCCGCGTCTGCCAGCCCAGCTGCTGCGTGGTAACGTACCGGTAGCGGTTCTGAATATAGAGAGTGAAAGATGGCAGGGAATGAAAGAAAGGGAAAAAAGAAAAAGGGATTACCGCCCAGGAACTCGCGCACAAGACCCGATTTGGACCCTTCCCATTGTACTGAGTAATATCACAACAGATTACCGAAACGAATAATTATTGATGACTACTCTAAGAGATGCTGTTCTCTCATGATATACCGATTCTTCGGGGGGTTTAGAGGATAAAGGTTACTCGTGCTGGTATGATATATAGATAGAGAGTACTACAATGGCTTTCCCCTTGGCTGTCAATTGTTGTCTCTGGCGAGATGAAGTCGTTAGCGTGGGTCTTTCCCGGACCTGCGTGTAACCTCGGAGTTCAGGCTGACTTTGCCCTTTCCCATGGATCCCGCAGATCTTGGACGACAGTTGTTCCAGTGCGATATGAGCAATGTTCACGATTAAATGAATTCTTCATTTTAGTATTTAAATTTATCCTTTGGGGAGTTTTGATAATTTATTCACGGGGTTTGGTGATGGTTTTGACATATACCCATCCGGGTTACCTTGGGAGGGACCTGTCGCGTTAGTTGGTGGCACGCTGGTAATATAGCAGTTGCCCAGCACATTTTTTCCCATTCCCGACAAGCACCACAGCAGGCAGCATTGTCGCATACACGCGACTTGGCCAGTACCGCTGCCCTTCACAGAGCATCCACTCACTGCCCACCTTTCAACTTCCCACCGTACAACGCCTCCTGTTCCTTCATTCGAGAGGGTATCCGTCTCTTTGAATAAGTATCATAGGCAGATGTAT
Organism: Tuber microsphaerosporum; assembly: GCA_003521225.1. Lineage (NCBI taxonomy): Eukaryota > Fungi > Ascomycota > Pezizomycetes > Pezizales > Tuberaceae > Tuber > Tuber microsphaerosporum. The sequence goes on from QOVD01001842.1 coordinate 24,225, forward strand.
TACCCTTTTGTTCCCTTTAATCAACAGTCGCCGCTTCCAACCTTGTTCCTGCTACTACTACGGCGCATGTCTAGTTATTGTATCCCGTAATGAGCTCTCTCGACTGGCATTTCTCTGTTATCCTACGTAACATACCGGTATCTGTTTCCCTACCCCCCTCTAACCTGTTCCTTCCTTTCTC